>OX421454.1:37429009-37441509 GCA_949126865.1 Montipora capitata
GGAAAGGAAAGTAATGCCTGCTACATAGGCTAACTTGACACTTTTAAATAAAGTTCATTATTATTGTCAGTGTTTGACACTAAAAGTCCTTTTTTCACTCCCATGCATTAGTAATAGTTTAATACTACTACTACTACTACTACTACTACTACTAATAATAATAATAATAATATAATAATGATAATAATAATATCATCATTATTATTATTATTATTATTATTATTATTATTATTATTATTATTATACTATTACTAAATGCATGGGAGTGAAACATGGACAGGAAACTGATATCTCACGTCATCAGGCATTATTTTCAATAATTTGTTGTGGTACTTAGACTCTCTGTTAGTGACCAAAATTGTCATTTTATTCGTCACTGCCGAGGCTCCTTCAGGGATTAATGGGTTCATAACATACAAACCCTCTGGAAACCACTGCTTTGACTGCTCAAGGGGTCCTTCCCTCTGGAGGGCTGCATCAGTCTTGGACTTGTGATAGTTGCATTGTATGGCAATCTTCCTGTTTCATCATCTCCTCTTCTTGTGGTTTCAGGTTTGACAGTGGCATTTCTTACATCATCTTTGACAGCTAAAGTTGGAGGTTTTTTCTGAATATTATTTGTTTTGCCATAGTTTATTTCTTGATTGCCCAGCTGCTTTTCTAGCTTTATTGATTTCTGAGAAAGAAATTCAAGTTTTATTGGAATCATATTAAAATTGTCAAGTTCTCATTCCTTCACAATTTGAAGGGAAAGATTAATGAGTACAAAATACATTGGTTGACTTATTTGGTGGTTTATAAGTTGTACAAGGAACTGCCATGTAGTCTCACATTTCTGTTTCTCTTTTTCTTTGCATTTCTCTTATTGGAGGAGCCACCAGTCAGTTCATTAACAACATGCTTTGGATCCACAGTAGCACACTGCAATGGGGTGCTGAGTGAAAAACAAATATCACATTCATTGGATTAACAACTATATTACACTTAGTCTTGTATGTTGAATATGTTGTCAACTAGTAGTTAACATTTATCCTTGGTTAAAACATTTTCAGACTAATTTGTTTTTGTACTTTCCTTTGTCTTGTAGACATTATCATAATCTGAAACAAAGGAAAGTAAGAAACAAACTAGTTTAAAAAATTTTTGACCTTTTAAAAGTACTAGTCTAAGTGCAAAGTCTTTCATTTGAAAATTAGTTTTCATTATTTATGTGAACAGTAGAGCTTATTACCCTAAAGAAATTGATAGCGATTCATTTTGAGATTGCGGGTCTAGTCAATTTGGAAATGGCCTATTCTATTTTGTGGCCATACTGCATCAGGAATTTCATGGGCGTCTTGCAAAGGACAGGGAGACTCATCTACTACCACTAGAAAATCCTGCATCAGGTCTTTGATAGCAATAGATAATTCACAGGGTTTTCTAAGCAAAAGATTATTCCACTTTAAGATTCAACAGGGGTTTCATTCGGAGCCAGTCAACGGCGGTATACCGCCATCTGTTTGTCAGAAATTTGCCTCTCACCGCCAGCTACTCCGCCTTGATTTTCACTCAAAACCTTGTAAAAGACAAGAGTGACTGCCGCTTAAATTGATTATCCCAGGCATCTACTTCAAAAGTTATTGAAAACCCTGGATTCAACTTAAGCTGTGGCAAGAAAACAATCCAGGCCTTAATGGTACTTGAATCCTTGGGTTAATGGGTTCAAATTTCAATCACACAAGGGGTTATTTTAGGCTTCTTTGCAACAACGTTTGAAAAATACTTTCTTAACAGTGACAATCTTTTCAATACAGTACCATTTGTAAAAAGAATATATCATAGTTACATTATGACAGTACTTAAGTACCTTTCCTTTGGCCAGATGTTTTTTTCTTTAGAAAATGGTGTAGATAGCTGAAATTTGGGCAATGAATACCAAATAGATTTGCATGTCAAATAAGTAATAGTTCTCTTTAACCTGATCAGCAATATTAAAATGGCCAATTGCATACCTGGTAGCATCCAAAGTATATTATAGAGTGGATCACACAAACACAAAAGATAGTACTGCCACAATTTAACAAGGGAAGGGGAAACTGTCATTGCTCGAGTAAAAGCTGGATAACCCTGCTAGACCTAATTGAATTTTACAAAACCAAGGCTGGGATTAATTCTGGGTCACTGCATGTTTATTCAATTCATGCCGAGCGAGGCTCTAAGGCCAGCATCAGGAGAATAAAATTAATATAATTGTCCCATGAAGCAAGATCTTTTGGACCCCTGCAGTAAAGAAGGAAAACATCCTTAATTAAAAGCCATTGACATCTCAAATGCCCTACTATGACACCCCACTTACAAGTAAAATCATCTGGCGTTTAAGACAGCAAAATCTGTTCATTAGTCTCACTCCCAGGGGTCAATGGGTTAAGTTCCTCTTGACCTTTTTGAGCTTTGTTTGATTTGAGAGACAATTTCAGTCACTTTCGGGAAAACAAAATAATGATGGTCCAGTAGTTTGTTCAAGTAACCAAGGACATGAATAAAACTGTTAAGAAATTTTTATCACCTTTTCCATCGTCCACTGTTTATATTCAAAGCTGCTTTGTGTTCTTTTTATTCATTCACCCCTAAGGAGTCCCCACTGACAAGTAAAATTGTGTTTAACTAGACAGGGTAAAATCTAGAAGGCCAATCACTCTCACGAGGAAAGGGTTAATTAACTTTAGCAAAGGGGAGACAGTCAAACTTGGAGTACTTTTCAGCCCCGAGAGTGCCAAATGGCACTTATAGATTTTACTCTAACGCCAGACTATTTTACTCGTCAATGGGGAACCCCTCGGGGCTGAAAGAGTTAAGTGTAGAATTTGCAAACAAAGTGTTAGATTCTTCCTACTGAAAGAAGGTCACATATTCCTCTTACAGTAATTACAGCATATGGAGTAAGCAGCGTACCTTGCACTCTCTGTTTATTTTTTGCTCAGGCTTGCTGTTTGATCTGTTCCTCTGCTGATTGTAACAATAAAAATAATTTACTAGCTACTACCTGAAAAAATTCTGCAATTTGATTGGCTAAGAGCAGAGGTATTTCAACCAGGCCCCAGTTGTTTTAACGATGGATACCGCTTTCTGCCAGATAAATCACTATCCAGTGTAGTCATAGTGAAACCATTTGCGCTATCCAGTGCATAGTTATTTATCCACTGGATAGCATTATCAACCTTTTGAACAACTGGGACCAGGATTCTAGCTATATGAGCATCACTACTAAGCAGAAATCACTATAAAATTATCAAAAAAGGGCCAAGATAATTGGCAAGATAATTTCCTTAATATAAAAAGTTATTATTTCTGGCAGAAAATTAATTAATTAAAAACTCACACCATCTGAACATTACTCCTTTTTTTGAATTTTTACATTTAACAAGACGTAGCAGGAAATTCTTTAAGGTACTATGTTCACTTGGTACATTGTGAGACTAGTTCAGATACCTTTCTCCAAAGTTCCATATTATCCTCCTCTTCTTCATCACCTATTTCACCTAACAAATGCAACACAAAAGCTGTCTTAAAGGAAAAGGGGATGAATTCCACTGTTGCCTCTGAGTGTGCAACAGTGCAAAATCTATGACGTCAGAGGGTAAAAGTGCAATGTTACCCTCAAATGTTGACCAACGACCACCATTGTTGTTGCCATTGCAAGTTTTTCTTTTTGTGCTATATAACAAATCACTTAATGACTGGTCCCTCGGTAAACAGTTCATTTTAAGGACGGTGCCTACTAATTAACAATATTTTTGTCCCGGTGTGTGATTATGCAGGAAATGTAGATCTTAACAAGTGTTATTGAAATCCAAAAAGAAAATCGGGGGTAACCACGCATTTTGCAAAGATAATTCATGAATAATATTTGTATAAAGCTTTAAAATACAAAGCAATGTATGGCGTTCTTTCTCAAATTGAAGCTTAATTATCTCTGAAAAATGCATGGTTACCCCCAATTTTCATTTTGGATACCAAGAGTACTTACTAAGATCTACTTTCTCCGGGTAGTTTTAAATCGCGCAAAAGTATCCCTGTATTAGTAAGCATCACCGATAGGAAATCCGAGTATCTCAAGATGCGCAGAACGTATGCACAATAACAATAGTAGGCACCGTCCTTAATTCCCTTAAATTTCATTGCTTCCCTCGGCTGTGCCTCAGGGAAACATTGAGATTCTTGGGAAACAAAATGAACTGTTTCCCTCTGGACCAATCATTAAGTGTTTAATATTACCTGTATAAAAACCTGTTGAAAATTGGCAAGCTATATAAGCTATATAATCACTGGCTGGAAGAATAATTATTATTGAGGAAGCACAACGTTAATTGAGCTTTCTGCAAAATGCAGGAAAAACATGGCAAAGGAGTATTGTATGCATGTTCATTACGTAGTTCCACTTTTCCAAGTTACATGTTTTTCCACAACCCAAAGGATGGGGAAATACTGTATATCTTATGGGCACGTTTGAATAAAAATTAAATTGTTTGAAAGATGAATTGAACTTCTCGTTGCAGAAACATCTCGTGCACACAAATAATTTAATAGAACATTTTCTTCATGTGGGGCGATCGAATGTTGGAGTTTTAAGTCTCACTATCGAGAAATAACTAAACATTCTTCAATAAAAGGAACTAAGAATAACGTATAAATTGGCAAGCCAGTTAAGGTTAAGCTTATAGTCTAGAAGAATACTCCACCGACGATACGGCGCGATATTAAATCTGAAAAAAAGCTTAAGGTAAGTGGACATTTTAATGTTAATATTCAAGACAATTCTCAGTAAAAATACCTTCTGTGGCGCTAGGATCCAAGCCCGCAACTTGACATCTTTTTCCATGGAAAGAAGTCCCAAGAACGTCACAGAATACTTGAATAACAAAATCCCTCGTGGGAGCATCGCACCCAGCGAAGATTCCCGCCAAAATCCCGACCCCATGTCGTCTCCCATGTCCACGAGTGAAGAGACCGAGTAGGCCTAGGGAGAGATTAAAAACTCAATCAAAAGAGAGCGATAATCCGGTACCGTGTATTTTTCAGTTCAATTCAGTTCTTTATTTTTCTAATAGGTATTGTTAACAAATTGGACATGTCCACAGGTAGCAGATGCTAATCTGGGTGGGTCATGTCGTGACTAAAAAGAGTAGGTAGACAAGTTTACAGGAAAATCAAGGAGATAAATGTACAAGAATATAAATTATAAAATTAAGTTTGTGAGCTAATTAGTACCACATTAAGAGAAAGCGCCATGAGATATCTTATTTTACATAAATTGTTAATAGATCTTAATCTGGAATAATACAATTAAGGCTATACTTATTATTCTAAGAAAATACAATAAAATCTTAAGAAAACCGTGTATCAATGGGTCATGCTATCCACAAACTCTACTTGTCTAGCACTGTCAGTTATTTATCTGGAAATGTCACTTAATTGTCTAGCACTGTACTTATTATCTATTGTAGCAATGCCACTTATTATCTATCACTGCTACTTACTATCTAGCACTGCTACTTTTTATCTGGCACTGTCACTTATTTATCTGGCATTGTCAATTAATTATATTATCTAGCACTGTCAGTTTTTTTGCGGGCTCTTAGAAAGCTATGCAAACAAACGTTTCCCTGCAGATTCATGTAATTAGGTGACACCGCTAGATAGTAAGTGGCACAGCTAGATAGTGTTTTGAGGTCGGTCAATAGTTGTGGCCATACTGCGCCTCAATTGGCTGGATTTTTTTAACCGTTCCGCCTCGAAATACTCCCAAACTTTTTAATATCCTCTTAGTCATGTATCATAGCTCTAGAATGCCGTTATTGGATTAACTTTTTAAAGTAGGCTTACTGAGAAATTCAATCTACTTATACAGTCATCATACTCTCTTTTGAGATCGGTCGAAAATTTTGGCCATACTGCGCCCCCAATTGGCTGGATTTTTGTAACGGTTCCGCCTCGAAATACTCCCAAAACTTGAAATATCCTCTTAACCATGTATCATAGCTCTACAATGCCGTTATTGCATTTACTTTTTTCTGTAAGATTGCTGAGAAATTCAATCTAGTTATACAGTCATCATACTGTGTTTTGAGGTCGGTCGATAGTTTTGGCCATACTGCGCTCCAATTGGCTCTATTTTTGTAACGGTTCCGCTTCGAAATACTCCCAAACTTTCTAATATCCTCTTAACCATTTATCTTAGCTCTAGAATGCCGTTATTGGATTAATTTTTTACTGTAAGATTAATGACAAATTCAATCCAGTTATACAGAAAGTCATCATACTGGTATTTTGAGATCGGTCGATAGTTTTGGCCATACTGCGCTCCAATTGCCTGGATTTTTGTAACAGTTCCGCTTCGAAATACTCCAAAACTTTGTAATATCCTCCTAATGATGTATCATAGCTCTACAATGCCATTATTGCATTAACTTTTTACTGTAGGCTTGCTGAGAAATTCAATCTAGTTATACAGTCATCATACTGTGTTTTGAGGTCGGTCGATAGTTTTGGCCATACTGCGCTCCAATTGGCTCTATTTTTATAACGGTTCCGTTTCGAAATACTCCCAGACTTTGAAATATCCTCTTAACCATTTATCGTAGCTCTAGAATGCCGTTATTGGATTAACTTTTTACTGTAAGATTAATGAGAAATTCAATCCAGTTTTACAGAAAGTCATCATACTGGTATTTTGAGATCGGTCGATAGTTTTGGCCATACTGCGCTCCAATTAATTGCCTGGATTTTTGTAACAGTTCCGCCTCGAAATACTCCAAAACTTTGTAATATCCTCTTAACCATGTATCATAGCTCTAGAGTGCCGTTATTGGATTAACTTTTTACTGTAGTCTTGCTGAGAAATTCACTCTTGTTATACAGTCATCATACTGTGTTCTGAGGTCGGTCGATAGTTGTGGCCATACCGCGCCTCAATTGGCTGGATTTTTGTAACGGTTCCGCCTCGAAATACTCCCAAACTTTGTAATATCCTCTTAACCATGTATCATAGTTGTACAATGCCGTTATTGAATTAACTTTTTACTTCAAGATTGCTGAGAAATTCAATATAGTTATACAGTCATAATACTGTGTTTTGAGGTCGGTCGATAGTTTTGGCCATACTGCGCCCTAATATGCTGGATTTTTCTAACGGTTCCGCCTCGAAATACTCCCAAACTTTATAATATCCTCTTAGTCATGTATCATAGCTCTAGAATGCCGTTATTGGATTAACCTTTTTACTGTAGGCTTGCTGAGAAATTCAATCTAGTTATACAGTCATCATACTGATGTTTTGAGATCGGTCGATAGTTTTGGCCATACTGGACTCCAATTAACTGGAGTTTTGTAACAGTTCCGCCTCGAAATACTCCCAAACTTTGTAATATCCTCTTAACCATGTATCATAGTTGTACAATGCCGTTATTGAATTAACTTTTTACTGCAAGATTGCTGAGAAATACAATCTAGTTATACAGTCATCATACTCTCTTTTGAGATCGGTCGAAAATTTTGGCCATACTGCGCCCCAATTGGTTGGATTTTTGTAACAGTTCCGCTTCGAAATACTCCCAAAACTTGAAATATCCTCTTAATCCATTATCATTCCTCTACAATGCCGTTTTTGCATTTACTTTTTACTGTAAGATTGCTGAGAAATTTTATCTTGTTATACAGTCATCATACTAATGTTTTGAGATTGATCGATAGTTTTGGCCATACTGCGCCCCAATGGGCCGTTGGCAAAACCAGGATCGGATCGGATCGGACCGGACCGGACCGGACCGGACCGGACCGGATAGAATCGGATCGGATCGACAAAACTCGGACTGGTTCAATACCAAAATTCCTGCCAATAGATCCATGAAATCCCTGGGTCACCAGTTAAGGTTACTTACCACCTTCGCGGGTGTCCTTCCGGAAAATATAGTTTTTGTTTGACCAATATTTCGTCGGGTACGGCCGGACTTCTTCAGGGAGTTATGATTTAACTCCCTGAAGTCAGGCCTTGCCTGACGAAAAATACTCCTTCGAAATACTCCAAAACTTTGAAATGTCCTCTTAAGCATGTATCATAGCTCAAGAATGCCGTTATTGGATTAACTTTTTAATGTAGGCTTGCTGAGAAATTCAATCTATTGTAGTTATACAGAAAGTCATCATACTGTGTTTTGAGGGTCGGTCATCCTGCGGGCTCAGCCGCCGTATGCAAGGTTCTTGCCTTCTCTGCGGGTTTTCTGAGCTCATTGAACAACACTCAAATTAAAACGTTTTCTTTTTTCCAATTTAGTAGCCTAAGTAAAATTATTTAACATCGGAAGAGATGTTAAAATCCTAGGACTGTTAAGTTGTGGAACAGCTTACCTCATGATACTCTAGTCTAGCCAGGATCTCTTGTGGTTCAGAGTCCATCTTTACGATCACTTTAGAGGTCTGCTACAAACTTACAGTCCGCCATGATTTGTCAATTATTTTGCATACTTTTTTTTTTCTTTCTTAATCTATTGTATAATTATTTAATTCTACTATGTAAAGTCCAATTCTTTTTGCGCCTAGGGGATACGTCGCAATTGGGGCTCCGCCCTGTTCGTCTCTCCGGTCAAGTCATAGTACTGTTATGATAATGTATATATTTTCTGGTGACGAATCTCAATAAACTAAGCTAAACTTAATCGGAACAATTAATTTCTTTGGTTGCCAGTATCAATGTCAATGTTCGTTTCCTACAGCAAGTAACAGTTGAATAGAATGTATTCCGATTTCCTGCATTTAAGGAGTAAACCATGAAAGGAATCGCAAACCACAACTTCCTTTTATTATTATTCTCTATTAAGGTTTTATACACTCATTAGAATACCTCAGTGAAACAATGTTAATTAATAAACTGTTAACTGCCCCAGCACATAGCGGTCAAACCATGCGCAAGAATCCAACTACAACGCTTCCGGCCAATACCAATGGCCTGTAATTAAGTAAGAAATTAAGCATTCTGGGCCCTGTTCCTCAAAAGCCGATTAACGCTAATCCCAGATTAAAAATAAACCAAGCAGTTCATTTCTCTACTCCCGAATGCTCCCAAATGTTCAACGCAGATTTTCGGCAGAACTTTACAGGAGAAGACGTCAATCTTGAAAAACAAAAATAAGCAAAAGAAACTTTCACCAAAAAGTTGAAAACGTGAAACAAACGTTTACGCTAATCCTGGATTAAGTTAATCGGCTTTCGAGGAACCGGGCCCAGAGTTTTTCAGCGAGGAGGAAGTTCACATGCGCCGGACGTTTTACTGTTGTGTGTGAACTCCAAGACCCATTACAAAACGACTTTTAGAGACCGGTTGTTAAATAAAGGGATAATCAAATGTTTCAGTAATCTCGCTCACTAACAAAACGTTTAAAAGAGGATTGCAAAAATCTTTATGACCATAGCACTAGACTAGCGCTGAAGAGAGTTGTGAAATATCATAACGGTATATCAAATACCGCGCCGAGGGACAAGCTCAGCTCTACCGTCAAAAAGAGAAAAAAAATGTCCAAACCACCTCAAGAAATTAATTACTAGTCCCCAGGGCAAACAATAACAACGAAACGTCGTGATTTTATCGATTTAGAAACAAAACATCCCAAGTGTTTTGATCAGAGTATCAAACACAGGAAAACTGTTTTTTTAATACTATTATAAAATAACAGCAACAAAAATTAGCAAAATCAATGAAAAGTACGGTTTAACTCTGAAAAATCTGCCCGAGCATGTTTGATACTCTCATCAAATAATTGGTTTTCTGACCAATCAGAGTGCGCGTTATATCTAAGTTATTTATAAAACAGAATAATAAACCAAAAACAAACCTATTACTTACTAATTAGACCATTGAGCCAATCTCAGCTCATCTCGAGCGGTAATAAAACGTAGTAAATCGTAGATTCATACCGGTGTAGAATGCCGTTATTCGATTAACTTTCTACTGTAGGATTGCTGAGAAAGTCAATCCAGTTTTACAGTCATCATCAGCCTTCTCAAAACCGGCCGGTCGACGGCTCAATGAGCCGCCTCCTCAGAAAGCTTGACCGTCTCCTTCCAGTCAGAAAATGTCGGACAACACATTTTTAGCTTGAACGTGAAGTCACTGGAGATATTATAAAAGCTTGAAAAAAGTTTGTTTCACGTACAAATTCGCGTCCGCAATATTTTTTGGCGTCGCGCACATGAAATGTTTATTTAACTAACATTCCAGTATTTCTTGTCAGACTCCAAGCAAGTGTCAATTCCATATGCGAAATTTCGTCACTTTAAATCCCCCAGATTGCACTAAATTGCATCTGTGAGTGTCTAAATTTAAAAAATTCCCTAGGGGAGCATGCCCCCAGACCCCCCTAGAAGCTTGCGTCCTTTGGGTACTCGCTTGGCCCGGGGTGCCTATACCACCAAACCGTCTCCGCTTTCCTTATGACCTGCCCCCGAAAAATATTTTGAGAAGGCTGCATCATACTGGTTTTTTGAGATCGGTCGATAGTTTTGGTCACTGCGCTCCAATTGGCTGGATTCTCTCTCGTGCCCACCTCGTTGTGTGAATTATCCTACAAGTCATTGTCACAGTCATTGTCATTACCAAAAGTCAGAACTGGCTGGCGAGACCATTACCGGAGCAGTCATTTTGACAAAATAAGCTTTTTTCAAGAGTGTTTGCTGAAAAAACATCTCCTTCATACATACATACTTTATTAACGTGACTAACACTTAGCTATTTGACTGACCTGGCTGGAAAGTTTTAATATTCGCACACATAAAGTCAAAAAGTGTGTTCCAGTAGTCTTCTGGATCTAAAACTCTTTCGGATTCCAAGTACCATGGCTCACCTAATTTAGTGTCCTTAATTGCAGTGCTGTAGCCACAGCAACAATCCACCAGTGAGTCACTCAAAACACTGGGGGGGAATAACGAGTAATGTAGAACTAGCCAAGTGACTAGAAAAGCAATCATGTCCCATTCATAAAATTCGCTTATCAATAAAATGTCCTTGTCAGTATCATAAACTAAAACTACGACTCCTTTAGGATTGATCCTGAGCATGGGAACGGCATAAGAAATCTTGAAGCATTCCTTTTGAATATGGGAAAACGTTATTATCATTGCAACACTTCGTGAGAGGGTATTAATGCTGATTGGACGATGAAGCGCAGCTATATATTCTTCTAGTGTCTCTGCAAACAAAAAAAATTGATACAATACCTTAATCTCTCTGCAAAAATAAGCTGATTTGTAATGGTAATAGGACTGAGTGCAGGGGGGAGTACAATTGAAATTATGAGCTCAATAACCGATTACCCCTGAATTGTACAACACGAAATCCTATTATTAATCGTATCGACTAGGGTATCTAAAAGATAGTAATGCTACGATAAAATGCCTCTCGAGCCAAAGATGAGTTAAGACGATTGTGCCTCAGAAAACCAAGTGTAGTGTGCAGCCAGCATTTAAATTGATATTTTAGTGCTATTTATAGACTTCAAACTGCCTTTCATTCAACTTAAGAGTCAAGCTGAAATTTTTAGCAAATCCACACAGAATTTGTGTTTCAAGAGATCCAATTGCTTAACAAAACAATCGCTGAAAAACACCTTACACTATTTGCAGATAACTCAGAACTTACCAGTCTTTGCCTTCTTTGCCTCCTTTGGTGTTGGTCTTGGTCGCTCTTCCTCAGAGGAAATCAGAACTAGTAGAATAAAATAAAATAACATTACATCAGGTCATCCAAAGTATTTCTTGTTATCATTGAGGTAGCCTAGGGCCTTAATTTTTGAATCACTCGAGTGACATCAACACTCCCCAAAAGAAGCACTGCTCACATCCAAACCACATTCCTTTCCCAATATATGATTTAGCCTGAAAGAAAGCTCCTGTAATTATCTTCTTTGGCGTGTATCCCCTGTCGTGACGTACACTGTGGAACGGGTAAAAGACCGCTAGAATTACTAAATCAACCTCACTTCCACAAAACATTTCCAATAGTAAATAATAATAAAAGAGAAGCGGCCTCAATAAATGAAGCAGGCGGGGATGAGAAACACTTAGTTTTACTTGGCCTTTGGGAAAAAAAAATTGTCATCACACCTGGTAAATCTTCCTGATAGTCTGGGATAACAACCATATCTAACTCGCCATGATAACCACATGAATAACCTGTACATAAGAGCAAAATTCTATCAACATTTAAAATTTGGAATATCTCAAATGGCAAACTAATGAAAACAGTAGCATTCAGTTCTTTTGTTTGCAACCCTAACAGTAGTCTTGTAACACCCAATCTCATTCCTTTTTGGTCAGCTACATTGTAAGTTAAGAGCAGTTCCCTGAGTCAAGTCAAGCAAACTTGGAAATAAACTTTTTTCTTTTTTCTTTTTTTTTCTTGCCGCTCGCTGGCAACCCAGTTTTGGAGCCAAAGTTTGTTGGCAGTTGCCACAAAATCTCTTAAACGCTTT
>OX421454.1:37444009-37501509 GCA_949126865.1 Montipora capitata
ATAAGAGAATACTGAGATTTATACAGTAATATGACGAAATTTTGAATGCGCTTATTGCACAGAGATGTAGAGTTTGACTTAAGTGGTAAGAGGACAGGTAATTTTCAAATATAAAAGTATGTTGTTGTCGTTTTTTTTAAGGGTTTTCCTGCTTATATGAAAGATACGTTTTCTCTGCCGTCCTCTTCTTATGCATGATTTTCGTGGAAATTACATTCTGTCCCTCAATAAACCTGGAAAACCCAGTCATGGTCTTAGTTCTTTTTCTTACGAATCAGCTAAGTTGCGGAATGCGCTATCTGATTTTATCCGTACCACTGAGTTTACTGCTTTTAGAAGAGAATCGACGGCCGCAGTTTGTACAGCGGCTTTTCTTGTTAATTAATATATCTTTAAATATTGTCTATTTAGTTATGTACCTGTACATGCTATGTATTTTAGCTGTGAATTTAATGTCTCCAATATATTAGCTCTTGTAGTCAAGGGTTGGTCTGTTCGTCCATTAAAGCCGTACATGATTTGAGTTAAAAGCGTCGTAAGACAGATTGGTTTCTATCTACAATTTGAAAAAACATTAATATAACTCTTTTCTAGTACGAAAGGATCGAAATATGAGTGGTTCTCTTATTTTTATAGGTTACAATCAACGGATTGACTCGGATACCTTTTAAAGGGGGTTTTGGTTAATTACTGATTGCTTTTAAAGTAAGAAAATTATATTAAGTTGTTTGAAGTCCGGAAGAAGAATTGTTAAGGGTTGGCTTGCTCGGGATGGCTGTTTGTGTTTTAAAAGTGAAATTCTCATTAATGTTTCACACGCATAAACTCATAAAGTGTGTACAAGTCTTGTGGACCTATAACATCTTCGGATTCCAAGTACCACGGCTCACCTAATTTAGTGTCCGGGGGGAGTGGTTAGGCTTCCAGTGAAAGCCTAACCACTCCCCCCGGACACTAAAAGAAAGTGACCTAGAAGAAATTTATCAGAGTACAAAATGAAATTCAGTGACTTTTAATTTGTGTTGCAACTGTTCGGAGTCAAATAGTATTACAATTTCTGGAGCCTATCTCATCGGTATTTATCTCATCGGTATTCTGTTCACAAAATGAGGTACTAAGCACGGGCATAAATATTCAGTTCCTTGGTAGACTACACAACATTAATTTAACTTATTCAGTAGAAAACAAAAAAAATTGTTGTGTTCACAGTTGCTTGTTTCACATGCAGTTTATCGGACACTTGACATTTACCGAACATGCCCAGGCACAGTGCTCACCAATGTTAAGGCACTGCAGGTATGTAAGCGAGCAATGTTTGAGTTTTCTATGTCCAAGTATTGTTCAATATACTATTGTATATTTGTTGGGTTATTGTTTTGAACAATGCATTCACCACGACGCAGATCTGTATTCGTTGTCAAATCCTGGTCGTGTGAGCGAAAATGAAAAGAAGAAAATGTATAGCAATGCGTGTTAGTAAAATGAAGTAGCAGCAGAAAGTGCTCCTTTCTTTAACCAAGTTTAAAATAAGTGGCCTAACGTTTTTTTGAAAAGGTGACATTTACATCTCTGGCTGATCATACTTGATGAGTTTTACTGCTTGGATGGCTCCCTCGTAGACAAGACAGTTACCGCAATCTGAGCGTACTATTGACTTCCTCCTTGTTAGTATGTATGCTGAATTCGGTGTTCTGTCCAATTATATTTTTCTCATCAAGGGCCAGTATCACTTTAGTCTGAGGCATTAATTTCTCGTAGTTGAAACTTATGAATCATCGCCAGGTCGCGAAACGAAGCTGCCCCATAAATAAAGAGCAAATCAGGAACAAGCTTGCCAATTTGCAGCAACAAAAAAAACAACTGAGAAGCGTCAAGGCTTACACTGGGCCTTAAGCTTATGTTTAAAAATATTTTTTTCATTAGAGACATACTGCCTCGAAATACTCCCAAACTTTGTAATATCCTCTTAAGCATGGAGTATTTCGAGGCGGGACCGTTACAAAAATCCAGCCAATTGGAGCGCATTATGGCCAAAACTATCGACCGATCTCAAAACACCAGTATGATGACTGTATAACTAGATTGAATTTCTCAGCAAGCCTACAGTAAAAAGTTAATCCAATAACGGCATTCTAGAGCTATGATACATGACTAAGAGGATATTATAAAGTTTGGGACTATTTCGAGGCGGAACCGTTAGAAAAATCCAGCCAATTTGGGGCGCAGTATGGGCAAAACTATCGATCAATCTCAAAACACCAGTATGATGACTGTATAACTAGATTGAATTTCTCAGCAAGCCTACAGTAAAAAGTTAATGCAATAACGGCATTGTAGAGCTATGATACATGTTTAAGAGGAAATTAAAAAGTTTGGGAGTATTTCGAAGCGGAACTGTTACAAAAATCCAGCCAATATTGGAGCGCGGTATGGCCAAAACTATCGAGCAATCTCAAAATACCAGTATGATGACTTTCTGTATAACTAGATTGAATTTCTCAGCAATCTTACAGTAAAAAGTTAATCCAATAACGGCATTCTACAGCTATGATACATGCTTAAGAGGATATTACAAAGTTTGGGAGTATTTAGAATAGCATTTTTGATCTCTGGCAACAAGGCCTTCCCGCTTTAAAAACCTTCACTCAATACATCAATTCTCTCTACCCTACAATTAAGTTCGAACTAGTATTCTCAGATAGTCGCCTTCATGTATTAGACGTCACCTTACATTTAATCGATGGCTTTATTAGAACTGATGTCTATTCCAAACCAACCGATAGCCATCTTTACTTGCCCCCCTCTTTATATATATATATATATACAAGTTAAGAAGGTCTCTCGAGCCAACAGCGCATCTCTGCCCCCCAGGAGGATCACAAATGGACTGTGAATCCATTTGTGATCCTCCTGGGGGGCAGAGATGCGCTGTTGGCTCGAGAGACCTTCTTAACTTGTATACAAATTGTCCTCTTCTCTCTCGTCCGCCTGTGAATCATCGTTCTGGTTGATCCAGCGTCATCTAGTTGGGGAAAAACATGGGCCCGGGATGACCACGTAATTCCCATTCACTATCCGGATTGGCCATGTAGCCAGCATGGTTGCTCTGATAGTGTAGTGGTGATCACACCCAACCGGTAATCAGGGGGACGTGGGTTCAAATCCCGCTCAGGGCATAAAAAGTTTTTCTCCCGATGAAAATGTCTTCCAGGGGTTGTCCGTCCTTGGTCATTTCAAACTTCATATATATATATATATATATAAAGTCCGTTACAAAATTGTTATATAATATATATATATATATATAACAATGTTGGAACAAACTTTCGGCTTATTTCCTCAAATGGTTCAAGAGTAAACGAGGAGATATTTGTGCTGAGCGATTCTTCTTGTCGAAGAGATCAGGAACTGGATATTTACTTCCGGTAAGGCTATTGTCTTCTTCAACCAATCACAATGCACTTGAGGGTCGTTGGCTGAGTTGTGTTGTGGTAATGACTTGGTAATTCTTAACGGTAGAACAATAGGAGATTTTCTTGGTCCATTTACATGTAATACCTATAATAGTGCTAGTGTGGTAGATTATGCAGTTGCCTCTTGTAATAATCTCCCGTCGATAAAGTATTTTTCCGTATCAGTTATGACGGAGTTCTCTGATTATTGTTTCTTATTTTGCCTTGAAAGTTGAACCTTGTAACTGCTCATTCCGCTGGATTTCAGCGTATTTGAAGAAAAGATCATGGGCTCGTCTACATCAGGGTCCAATGAGTTGAAGGCCAAATTGGTTAACAATATTGGCCCCTTCCCCGTATCGAAAACGTACGCAAGCTCTGCTAAGGCAGCATGGTTTGAGGAACCCATTTTAGGTGTGGGAGGCGCGGTAGCCTCATGGTTAGTGCGCTCGACTCCGGATCGAGTGGTCCGGGTTCGGGGCCTGGCTGGGGACATTGTGTTGCGTTCTTGGGCAAGACGCTTTACTCTCACGGTGCCTTTCTCCACCCAGTTGAATAAATGGGTACCGGCGTAATGCTGGGGGTAACCCTGCGATGGACTAGCATCCCATCCAGGGGGGAGCATAAATACTCCTAGTCGCTTCATGCTACGGAAACCGGAGATAAGCACCGGCCTTAATGGTGCCTTCAGGCTCGTAACAGAGACTTTACCTTTTTTTATTTTAGGGGGTATGGGGTGGGGCCAGCAGTCTCAATTTACGAAAACATCAATATTGTCAAAATATTTTAGTTTAGCGAATTATAGTGATCGTATGATAATTGTTACTTGTCGTTTAAAGAGACAAAACCCAAGGGACAATAGGTTAATGACGCGCCAATTTTGAAGACACTGTTCAAGTATACAATTGCAAAGGGTAAAGCTAGAAAAGTCTTTTTTTTAATTTCTAGATTAGTTGGGGTTAGAATAATAATGTGAAAGTTGTGAAAGTATTGTGCGCGTGGTCACGGGCGTGATTTCAAACTATTCACCGGCACACGCATTGAAGTTTTCGTGAATGATTGTGAAATGATTGTTGGCAATTCGTGAAACAAAACCGCGCGAATTGTCTGGCGAAATTGAAATGTTTGGATTTGATTGTTAGTTGACGGTTTATGTAACAAAGCCCACGGGACCGAGGGTTAATGACGCGCAAATTTTAAAATCGCTGTCGGCATAGTAATGAAAAGAGCGTGTTTTAATGGATTTCGTTGGGTAACGACATTGTGGCTAATCCGTGAAAGATTTTGTGCGCGGGAATTGCCTTAGTTGCGAAAGCGCTATCACAGCCATTGGTTTGTTGGCTTTTGCCGTGATGGGGGAGGGAGTAACAATTAAAGTGAGACAAAGCTCGGCAAATGTATTTTGATTGATAATTTTGCAAGGCCAAATGCCTTGTCTTATTTAACGGAAGTTTGAATTATATAAGGCTATCGGAAGCACGTACGGTTTCAATGGAAGAGTCATTCTATCGAAGCTTTCGCAGGTTTCCTGTCCGGTCCTCCCTCTCATTTTTACAAACTTGCCCCACCCCATTCCCTTTAGATGTGTACTGGTTACAGAAATTATTTCCGAGCCCTCCCCCACACAGTCTGCCATTGTAACACATAATTTACTCACCCTCCCCTACAAAGTCTAGGTTTGTAACAATTTTCGCTTCCGAAGATTTTTGAAATTCGCGCTCGTTCATTACGTTACGCGTCGGTGATTGCAAACCATTGTCTTATGAACCATAAAGCCCGCTTTCTTCAAACAATGGTTAAGGCCATAAAAGGAGCGAAAGTTAGACTTATTATCCAGCCAAAATCCTAACCCAAAGTTTGATACGCTTTAGGTGTTGCGGAAAAGACTTTTCCCGCGGTGGTTTGTTTAGATACCACGTAGAACTTGGCGCAGAACTCAGCTCATTAGATGATTGGCTCCTTGCAAACCGCTTAAGTGTTAACTTAGAGAAAACTAAATTCCTAATTTTTTGCATCGAAAAAGAAACTTAAAACGCTTCCAAATATTCCAAATACTATATGCTTTTCGGGGGGTAATTTCATAAAAAGAGCAACATGGACAAAATTTCTTGGTGTAAAAATTGATCAACACTCGAATTGGGAGTTGCATATTGAAGACTTATCTCGTAAGATCGCTAAGTCAATAGGCATTATTTTTAAGAGTAGGTATTTTCTTCCAACAAATGTAATGACTAGTCTTTATTAAAGTTTCATCTACCCTTACATTTCATATTGCACGTTGACTTGGGGCAGCAATTATCAAACAAAATTAAAGCCTATTCATATTTTGCAAAAACGTGCCGTAAGGGCTATTCTGTTTGCAGATAACAGAACGCCAAGTAAACCTTTATTCTCAAAGTTGAACATTCTGACAATTTATGAAGTCACTTGAATTCAACAAGGAGAATTCATGTATAGTGCATAAATAATTTATTACCCGAAGATATATTTGATGATTATATCAATCCAATTAGCCATTGTTATAACACTCGCTCCAAAGCTAATAAAAAGCTCTACATCCGCAAGATAAATACAAATTATGGTAAATTTGACATCAAGTAGTATGGAATGATATCCCTCTGGTGATACGAAACAGTTCGTCACTTTCGATTTTTAAGAAAGAGTTAAAAAAGTATATCATTTCATCATAAAACTGCCTGCACATTAAGTTTATGTTTATTTACATAATCAAGTGTATTTATATTTATATTTGTGAATATTACTCTTTTCCGTTTTGCTATATAAGTCTGTAATAATTTATTTAACAAGTTATTGCATTTTGTCTCCACTCGAATAATTCTAGTATTAAAAATAAAGTAAGGTGTAGGAACTCGTTAGCCCCTATGGGCTGTTTCCTGCACCTTCACTATTTTAATAATTAAGTATAGTCAGGGGGCAAGTGTCGTAAAATTAAGTCCCGTGGGAAATTAATGCTTAAAGCAAGCCACTGGTCTAGATATGTTGAGGGGACCTTAGTGAACATGAAAAATGTTGTCGGCAACTTTGTGACCCGCAACGGCACGATTCACGGGGGATTAAAACACGTCTCATACAATATTAGCATGGAAACGAGGCTACATCTTAAATCGTCTTTATTCCCTCGTATATGTCAATATTTCATCACCAAATTGTAAGAATAGCTTTACTCTAACATTACACACACTTTTAGCTGGAAATTGTGATCACGTGACCTAAAGCATGAAAACGAGTCTAAATCCAAAATGTGCCTTTTTTTCGTATCTTGTTTCAAAATATCACTACCAAAGTAAGTTATAACGACGAAAAAACATTTCATAGACTTTCGCACATCAAAGACTGAAACCTTCTACCACTTTATCACGTGATTAAAGACATGAAAACGAGGCTATATCTTTAAACTACCTTTTTCTCCGTAATTCAAATTAATGTTATTCACATGTATGATAACAGATCATTTCGAGAGACAAGAATAGCAACCATCTAGACTTCTACACACTCTACAATCTTAAAACTGTGATCAGTCGCCCATTAAAAGTGTGATAAAGACATAATTCGCAACATTAATCGTCTTCATCATCATCACTTGCACTATCGTAGCTATTGTCACTTTCATCATTGTCATCAATATATTCATCACTATCATCTTGCTGCAAAGCACAGGGCATGCGCAAAGTTCAGTGCAGGTTAGCCCAGACTTTTGGCACCGATTTGTTGAGCATCACACAGCCACATTTCACCATCTCAATAATTGCCTCTGGAGCTGGTGGAGTTGTCGTCATCACTCGTCTTTCTTCCAACCATAGTTTTCTGGTGATGGGATATTTGGTTTTGGAACCTTGTCGTTGTTCCATACCATGGTCTGATAATGTTTCTTCTTAAATAACGACCACCTTAGCTCATTCATGCTTGTATTTGGCTGGTATAGATGGCAGACAAACTTCTCAACTCCCTTTATGGTATCTTCATCTGGGTGTTCTGTTGTTCCAAGGTTTGCGAGAGCAGTAATTACATCTTCATCAGCTCTGTTGAAGACTTTCCAGCATGCCAATTTTCCTTTTCCTGAGTATCCTCTGCAAAATCAACTTTAACACTGTTAGTAACGCACTCCATTCATGTGCCGGGGAAGCAATGAGAGGTGGAGTTGCAGTTCTTGTGGTATCCAGAGGGTCATATAATTATAAGGGAATTATATGCAGACCAAACAGGAACTTGCGTTGCATTACATAACTCCTCAGGTTCTTGTGTTTCCTGATGCAAGAGGCTCGATAAGCTGCGCCCTAGCATCCATGCAAACTCTTGTCATCTAACAACAATAGGTAACTCATCTTTATCATACAGCCTGAAGTTGGGGTATACTGGATTCTTGGGTGTTTTGGGAGGTTCTTGGCATTCCATTAGCTCAGGAATTGATTCGGGAAGGTTGCGTAAAATTTTTCGACGTTTCGATCTCGCTGAGATCATTTTCAAGTTTGAAATGATCTCAGCGAGATCGAAACGTCGAAAAATTTTATCGCTAGTTTTTATCTTAAAATGTATTTCGAAGAAACTACTTATTAAGGTTGCGTAATGTGCGACCTTGACTTGGTTTATTATCCAATCTAACAGCGAGACAAAATAATGATAACATTTATATTACACATTTTCTATAAAAATAATCAAATGCGCATTACAAACATTACAAAAAATACAAAAATAAGAACCTTTTTACAACGCTATGGAATCAAAGACGAAAACTACACTACTTTACAATTGGTTATAAGAAAAGTAATTTGCAGAAAAACTATATAAAAATCTAAATATAAACTAACTGTACTAACACAATGCCTTGCTGAATAAAAATGGCTTAAGTTTCTGTTTAAAATCACTTTTTGTGCGAGCAGGTCTAAAGCTTACGGGGAGAATCTTCCAAAGCCGTGGCGCTGCCGCCATGAAGGATCGATCCCCCATGGTAACTTTCGTGAAACGCTTTGGGTGCTCAGAAGAATTCACTTGTTATTTCGCCGTAAATCATGATGGGACGGCGGTAAAACAGAAATTAAATCAATGAGATTTTAAGGAGCTGAAAATAGTAACAAAAAATGTAAAAATGATCAACCAATATCTATGATATTTTAAAAGGCTTGTTAACTAACCTTATCTGTGGAGTTGTGTCTCTAGGAGCCGTCTTCTGGTAGATAGCCATTGCGGTGCCGTGAAGTGTGTGTTTTCCATCATGAGTATCCTCTGCAAAATCAACGTTGTCGATTGCGAAAAATACATGTCTATTTTTCACAAAAAATTGGTTTTATCAACGGAGTTGATAATGTAAATTGGCCACCGTACAGAGATTCTGAAAGCTGACGTTTCGAGCGTTAGCCCTTCGTCAGAGCGAATTGAGGAATTATGGGTTAAGTGTAGTTTTTATAGTAGAGTTGAGAAGGATGACAAAGATGCATCTAAGCCAGTCGCTCGTCATTTTAATCTCCCTAACCACTCCAAAACACACATGGCTATCTGCGGCCTTTCCCTACATCTAGGTACGACGGAAGGCCGCAAGAATCTAGAATAAAAATTCATCTTCCAATTCGGCACCCTTAATCCTCACGGTATTAACGAACGCTTTTCATTTAACTAATATGTTCCTATTTTTCACTTTGCCATGTTACCACCAATAGCGTAGCTCCTACTCTACTATAAAAACTACACGTAACCCGTAATTCCTCGATTCGCTCTGACGAAGGGCTAACGCTCGAAACGTCAGCTTTCAGAATCTCTGTACGGTGGCCAATTTACATTATCAACTCCGTTGATAAAACCAAATTTTTGTATACTACTTCCCCACCGACGCAGCACCACAGTTTCTTTAGAAACTACCCTCTTCATTTATTTTTCACAAAGTTCTCGGGGAGGTACATTCCGCCATGTTGATTCATATGCTCAAGAACCCTTTGTTCTATTTGGGCTTCAATTCTAAGTAACCTGTTGTACTCAACTCTCATTCCAAAACCATGAAGCATATTTACGATCTCTTTGCTTCTGATAGATTGTCGTAGAGCCAAGCCAGCAGCCAGTTGTTGAGGCATGTCCCTAGAATATTTGATTACTTTATACTTGGTGTTGCTTTTTTGTCTGTCAGTCAGAAACATACTTACTGCAGTTTGTGCCAAGCTCATTGCTCGCTTGTGGATTTCGTTTGACTTGTTACTGGCGTTGATGTCAGTACTAGGCCCACTTATCAGCCATCTACAAAATGAATTAAAGCTCCTGTGGTAGATGGTTGCTGTTTAAATCTTGAAATGATCCATTAAAGACCCAGTTTTTGCACTGACTGATGGATCTTCTAAGGAATTTCGCAGCCTCAAATAGAGTTTTCATTTCCTGGTCACTAACATTAATACTACCCTCTGACTGCTGGATTGCAAAATCACGTGTACTCTTGATGGTTACTCTTTCGGACTCGTTGACTCTTTTGAGTCTGTGGAACTCGGCACCTTGTATTTCATTCAACAAATTGGTGCCAGTGTCGAAAGTCTGGGCTAACCTGCACGGAACTTTGGGCATGCTCTGATGATGACGAGCCCCGTGAAAATGCTTTGCAGAAAGATGATAGTGATGAATATATTGTTGACAATGATGAAAGTGACAGTAGCTATGATAGTGCAAGTGATGATGATGAAGACGATTAATGTTGTGAATTATGTCTTTATCACACTTTTAATGGGCGACTAATCACAGTTTTAAGATTGTAGATGGTTGCTATTCTTGTCTCTTGAAATGATCTGTTATCATACATGTGAATGACATTAATTTGCATTACGGAGAAAAAGGTAGTTTAAAGATATAGCCTCGTTTTCATGTCTTTAATCACGTGATAAAGTGGTAGAAGGTTTCAGTCTTTGATGTGCGAAAGTCTATGAAATGTTTTTTCGTCATTATAACTTACTTTGGTAGTGATATTTTGAAACAAGATACGAAAAAAAGGCACATTTTGGATTTAGACTCGTTTTCATGCTTTAGGTCACGTGATCACAATTTCCAGCTAAAAGTGTGTGTAATGTTAGAGTAAAGCTATTCTTACAATTTGGTGATGAAATATTGACATATACGAGTGAATAAAGACGATTTAAGATGTAGCCTCGTTTCCATGTTAATATTGTATGTGACATGTTTTCATCCCCCGTGAATCGTGCCGGTGCGGGTCATAAAGTTGCCGACAACATTTTTCATGTTCACTAAGGTCCCCTCAACCTATCTAGACCAGTGGCTTGCTTTAAGCACTAACTTCCCACGGGAGTACACTTGCTCCCTGACTAAATTTGTAGAACTGTAATTGTAAAAGTGGCTAATTCAATAAAACTGTTAGACGTAGACAATCTCGTTCCCAGAGCCCACGTTCCTCTTGGTCAGCACCGACAAACGAGAGGCTCTGGTTGCAACCGTTTCTCGGACCGGAAGTTGCAACTGCGCATGTGTAGTTTAGGGTGTTCTTCGGGTTGGTATCCCTGTTGCACAAGAAAGGCCAACGAATCGATGTACTAGTACTTAAAATTTTGCTTCTAAAATCTGTATTTTAGTTGTAAGTCTTCGAAAAAGTTGCTTGAGATAACGGTTATAAGTTATTTTGTGTCATAAAACATATTTTTTCTGCAAAATTATCTTAATAAAGTTTTTTCGGAGCTGTGAAACTTTGGCGGTTAATTCGACTCGCTTTACGCCCAATTTAGCACAAAGTTTACTGGTCTTCCACTCTTCGCTCACCAACCAAACCTCACTCCTGAACAGAATATATATATATATATATATATATATATATATATATATATATATATATATATATATATATATATATATATATATATATATATATATATATATATATATATATATATATATATATTTATATATATATATATATATAACAATGTTGTAACATACTTTCGGCTTATTTCCTCAAATGGTTCAAGAGGAAACGAGAAGATATTTGTGCTGAGCTATTTTTCTTGTCGAAGAGATCTGGAACTGGATATTTACTTCCGGTAAGGCTATTGTCTTCTTCAACCAATCACAGTGCACTTGAAAACGGTTGGAACCAGAGCCTCTCGTTTGTCGGTGCTGACCAAGAGGTACGTGGGCTCTAGGAACGAGATTGACACGTAGAGAAAAGCATCCACGAGTTCGCCATAGAGGCAGTTTGATTTTAACTAGTGACTTTTGGACGAAAAAGTGCTAACTTTAAAGGGATCCTACACTAAAAATGAACTTGAAGTTATATTATGCTGATTTCAAATATATGATTGAAATTGTCCAATAAATGTATTTACCAAAAACTTACTTTGAATCAAGAGTCGTACAATATTTTATGATATTGTAGCGTCTATACCCTATCTGAAACAAAAAAATATATATATCTAAACTGTCTTCAGATGATTCCCTCCAGTTTTAAAGAGCATGTTCCTATTTCACTTAATCAAAAATTATTTTAAAGTGCACCTAATGAATGAAAAAGGTTCATCGTTTAATGATTTCTAGATATCAGTATACGATATCAAAATAGATAATAAGTAGCAGTGCCAGATAAATAAGTGACAGTGCTAGATAAGTATAGTTTTTGGGATGCATGTCTCTACGGCCTCGATGGCTATTTACCTCGCGCTCATGGAATAATTTTATTAAAACTATGGATAATGCAATTCTAGAGTTTTGATTGGCTTGATCATGGTCTACAAATATCAGTAACCGTACGCATCACTTTTTTTGTTTTTACAAATAAAGCATGGAAAATTTATCCCTTATTTGTGGGCGTTTTTAACAAAACAAATTTTCCACTCGCGCTTGTCATATGAGATGAGTACAGCCAACATCTCATATCCAACGCGCCCTCGTGGAATAATTGTTACTGAATTACAGAAAATCGTAAGCCGAACGCGACACTATCATCATCTTTTCTTTAGTCTTCATTTATAAAATGCATTAGTCTAATTTGTTCCCACACTACTCTGTTGAGAACAGCGTGCTCGTTTGGATGTAAGATTCTTTAAGGATTAATTGTTTCAAGAGTTCGTAATAACCCAAGAACGTTAGCCCAAGTTGAAGTGAAGTGAAGCTATTAGTCTCTCCCCTTGGGGCTTTTCAGGACTAGTTTACAATGCTTCATGGGGGACTTTAGCCAGACTGCTTGTTACGCAATATATTTAGGAAGTGAAAGATGCCCCCCGTCCAGATAAGGTCAGACCACAACACTGGGGACTACGTCCCCTACTAACTCAGTTACTAAGGGCAACCCTAAAACCCGGAATCCGGAATCCGGAATCACAGTACAATACAGAGAGTAAAAACTATCCTAAACATTCATAAAAGCTAACCTTAGGCCTAATTAGGCCTAAACAAACGTTTTTAGGCCTAATTAGGCCTAAGGTTAGCTTTTATGAATGTTTAGGATAGTTTTTACTCTCTGTATTGTACTGTGATTCCGGATTCCTGGTTTTAGGGTTGCCGGTTACTAACAGTCAGAAGTCACATTCGCTAGTACCTGGGAACAAGGTTAGATTGCATGACGTCAGTTCTAAATGCATTGTGGGCTATATTAATGGCTCCGACTTTGAAGCTCGGGAATGGGTTACACTCTAACAAAGATTTGCAAAATTTTCAAGAAAGATAACAAGATAAACCTTATATTTTCGATGATTTTAAATACCTTAAGGAAAGGAAGAGCCACTACTCCCGACGTTTTGTAGAAAAAAATAACAGGGAAAGAGATTATAAGGAAAGGGAGTTGCTCTCAAGCGAAGTTTCCGAAATGAGTTTGCGACCGGGGAAGAAGGACACCAAGATGAGGATTCGAGCTTTTCCGGTAAGTTTGACGTTACTTGGCGTGTTACGAAGTTCTATAATGTTGCTACAGGACTTCGAAGTCAAAATTAATTAATGGTCTTGTGAAGCAACAAAAACAGAGGTGAGAATCGAATATTTGAGCTATCAGATGATCAAGCGAATCTAGCGCGGTTTACCTTGATTTGCTGTTAAACTTTATAGACGTGGAGAAAGGCTTACCAAGATTAGGGTTATACTCGTCTATGATGCCTGCCCATTAATGGACCATTGCGTTTATTTAGGGTACATTACAATTTAAACATTGTTTTATAACCAGACTGTATGCTAATTAAGATTGTAGCGGAAGTCAAGCAAATGTTCACCAAATAGTTGCTCAAACTTGAAACTGGCTTTGTGCAATTTCTTTTTCCTTTATATGTTTTAAACAGTCATTCCAAGTTTTTTATAACATATTTTGGTTATTTTTTGACCTACTGAGAATATGCAAGTTCTACACAAGTCGTAGTTGTTAATAGTAAGAAAGATATCTGTTTACAAATTCTCCTTTTGATATTTACACTTATCTAGAAAAAAGGAACCCTCTTTTACACAGCGAAAAGACTTTTGCTGTACATCAATAACTATTGGTGTCATCTCTGGTGTCTTCGCTAATAGAGGAATCTTAGTTTACAAATTTTGCCTTATGAGTGTGATCTCATTATTTTCAAATTCTCCAAGAAGTTAACTCAAACAAAAGTGCTTATTTCATTAACTTTCTCTGTGCATTGAAGCATGCTATACCATAATCGTTGGGCAATTTTGCTTAGGGCTGAATTACACAGTGCAATTTCGACGCATACGACAAGCTTTCGACAGGCCTACGACATGACTTACGATTGTCGCAGCGTTTTAAAACATGTTTTAAAATGCTGCAATATTTTCCCTGACATACACAACAATCGTAAACAAGTAGTAAGCCTGTCGTCAGTTTGTTGCATGCGACAAATATTGTACTGTGTAAATCGCCGGTTAAAAATTCAAAACTTTTCATTTTAAGAATACATGCGCCCATTGCTGTGTTTACCTTGCTAGTAAATATATTATAATTTGTCCGTTTTTGGTGGCTAATATTTTGGTGATTATAAGACCATCTTTTAGTCAATGTGAAAGTACTATGCATGTTTGTTTGGAAATAAAAATTCTGTTTCATCTTGCACTGTTTGCAACAGCCAATAACAATTTATTTTATTTGGATTGCACTAGTTACACACTTTGTGGCATGCATTCTCTCACTTGACTCTTGGTAGCTTCATTGGTTTCCCCTGTTGATTTAAAATAATAAATCTGTACTTTTGGTCTTTTGGCAATTTATTTACTTGTATGCCTTGTTAACTAGATGACTATGGATGACAAGTATGTTGAAGATATTTGGAATTTACTGAAGAATGCCATCCAGGAAATTCAAAAAAAGAACAACAGTGGTCTTAGTTTTGAAGAACTATACAGGTGATTCTTATAATTTTCTCCTTGAACAACTATGATGATGTAAAACTAAGGAGACTAACAGGGAGGGTTTCATTCTTAAAATTAATATGCTTTTCTGTGAGGTGTTAAGGCACTACAATTTAGTATCTACCACTAGGAATTGATTTTGTTTTTAGAATTTTGCAGACCGGAGATTTTTGTAAATTGTCCAAACAGCTTTACACCAAGGTGGGACATGGTGACCGAACCTAAGACTGTCATGATCATTGACAGTCAACCATTTTGTTGTGTTAGAAAATGTTTGTTAGACGTTGATCAACTTGAAAAGGAATGTGTGACAAGCTCCTCATGAAAGTTGGCCCGTAAATGTGCTGTATGGAGAACAGATTGAATTTTGAGCGCTTCGTAATAATACCCAAAGATTGAGTTGTGAGTCCTGGCTTTGTAAGTTAAATTTATCACGCCTATTTATCTCCAGACAAGAAAAAAAAAAGGGTAAATTAACTTTTTAGCTTAAAATAAAACAGTACAAAGAGTGGTTAATTACTCGTACTGTTACCAAGAAAATGATGGTGAAGAGTCAAATTTTTTGTTGGGGACTAAAATAATGTGCTTTTAATCAGGAATGCTTATACCATGGTTCTGCACAAACATGGGGAGCGATTGTACTCTGGATTGAAGCAAGTTGTGACAGATCACTTAACAGAAAAGGTGGGGTTGGCAAATATCCGCTAGTTCAGTTCTCTTGATTAATAAATTGCCATTTGTCAATATTGTCTGTTTTTCAGAGATCTCAGTACAGGTAGAACTTGGATTGCACATTCCTCTTTATAATGAATGCATTGTGCATTTTATTGGTTAATTTTTTATTATTTGTACAGTCACTTCAGATAGTTTTGTATTTTGGCATGAAAACTGTTGGATAAAGCCTAAATTTGTATTGATTCTATTTGTATTTGATTTAAAACAAAATTGATACGAAGAGAGATTTGTGGAATATTGTTGAGGAAGTGAATGCATTTTTTTATGTTCATTCTCTCTCTTTATTTTTTCAAGATACGCAAGGATGTTGTAAATTCTCTAAACAATAATTTCCTGGATACATTAAATGCAGCATGGAATGATCATCAAACGTCAATGGTGATGATCAGAGACATACTTATGTATATGGTATGTTTGTCAGAAGTGAATGGATGATAATTATGGCAGCTATTAAATTAAACACAAAGCTCAATGGGCTGGAAAACTACTGTAAATAACTACTATTATACTTCAGACTCACTATGAAAAGTCTGATTGGTCGAGAGCATTCAATCAATTCACAATAGCTTGTGAACTTGACATGATAAATGTAATATCTGCTGCAGATATTACATTTATCATGTGAAGTTCAACGTCTTCCTGGTTACTAAGCCCCATGGAGTGGTCTCCTCAGAAACAAAATGGCTGCACGCTTCGCTTCTGTTTCTGAGGATGAATTATGTGAAAAATGTATAATAAAACAATTATTGAATTCGGTTTTCGCATGATATCATGAATTATCAAAACCTTGTGTCTGTGTTATCTGCCGAAGCTGAAGGCTGAGGCAGATAACAAAGACCTCGGTTTTGATAATTCATGATATCATGCTCAACCTCATCCAATAATTGTTTATTATACATAGTCTAAACGGAGAAGTGACCCTCGCTCTTATCTGACTATAAGAGATATTTTTTTTCTGGTGTCAACAAGAGACAGTTGCTTAAATTGTCTGGATAAGTGCAAGGATTACTTTACTCCTTTGTCTGTAAACTTCATTTTAAATAATTACATGTGTATTTATTTATTTCATTATACATACCGGTAAGTCTATTGAAAGTACTGTACTGGAACTTTGTGTATTAATAGTCGTATAAAATAATAGGAGAATCGTTTGAAAGGACTAAACTCTTTTGCAACTATAATTGCCACTAAGAGACATTACATATTTAGCAGAGAATTTCATATAGTATCCAGACGACAACAACAACATTAAATTTGTGTTCATGCTTACAAACAGATAAGTATATCAATTTAATTAATAAAAGAAGAGCAAGATTAGACAGAACACTAATTACAAAGAAGATGAATGAGAAAGTATTACCCCCAGTAGATATGGACTGAATGTGTAAATGGCTGTCAAAAATGTATTCTTTTGTTTGTGTGTTACCTAGACTCACTAGCCACGCTCTCAAGCAACATTTCTTTTGTGTTTTGTTCATGTAAACAAGGCTAGTGAGTCTAATTAGCACGTAAAAAAAATTTTTTTTGGCTGGCATTTATGCATTTGGTCTATAAAAGGTAAGGTTAAGTCTGCTACGAGCCTAGAATGCCCATCAGGCTGGCGCTTATCTCCGGTTTCTGTAGCATGAGGAGAGCACCGTGAGAGTAAAGTGTCTTGCCCAAGAACACAACACAATGTCCCCGGCCAGGACCTGAACCCGGACATCCCGATCCAGAGTTTGGCGCACTAACCATGAGGCCACCGTGCATTCAGTCTGTAACATACATTATATTCATTCCATGATATACACATGTTACATATATACAAATGCACATAGCTCAACCACCAGATGTAAGAATTTAAATTAGTGTCGACTTCATACCGTGAAGTCTGAAAGTAATGATGCTCCAAAAGTAGCAATAAAATTTCACAGGTGTTAGCAAATCCCAAAAGTAGCAACCGCCTGAAAATGATGACCTCCCCCCCCCCCCCCCAAAAAAAAAGTAGTGATGTCTAGTTCTTTTCATATGCATATGCTCACATTTAAAGAACAGAATCTAAATCTACAAAGTTTATCATAACTATGAAAATTACTTCGTATATATTCAGCAACACAGTGACAGTTCATTTTATGCAAAAGTTGTGCCACTGGGATCCTAAATTACAGATATCAATCAGACAGTTCAGTATCACAATCTTTATGAAAGGTGATTTCTTCTCATCAATGCTTTGGTCAGCCAGTGCATTAATATTAATCTCTGTATCCCTGTTTCATTGAGAAGAGGGATCTCATCAGCTGGACACCTGAGATGCGCCCTTATGACCTCCTAGGCTGGTATCCTTCCTATCTTGCAGGATTCTATCACACTCTATGGGCATTGGAAAGTTTGCAGCTTTCCCTTGTGTGAACCTTATGATGAGTCTTGTCATATTTCTCACGTATCTGACCTCCTTTTTGCTTCCAGCAGTTGACAGAGAGTATTTCCACTAGGGGTCTTCTGTGTTTAACTTGTCTGCTAGCTTGGTGGAAATGATTGAAGCATTGGTTTGATCATCCATAATGGTGTAAACTCTATGGACCTCCTCTTGGCAAACTTAATAGATGTCAATTCGCACTGTCTTTCCACAGCGACGTCCTCCAGGGGCATGTTTGCATATGGCTGTGCATTTTGCATAAATGTTTGGTTAGGCATTGGTTACCGTCTCTGCTTCATTGTCATTGGAGGGGAGGTCTTCATCGGTCATGCTCTTGATGTTGATTCTGTACATCACAGTTGATCGCAGGCCCCTCTGCTGTAATGTTAGGGTGACTTTCTAGCTTGGTTCTGGATCATCCTTGAGAACATGTGAAATGGTGGGTAGGCATCCTCATGCTCTTCTCCGTATTGCACGATTTGCTTCTTCCATTTAGACTGGAGGGAGGTGGGAGCTTCTCCATGATCGGGCATAAGCTTGGAAAGTCCAGGTTCTGAAGTGTAGTGTTGTCATTCTCTGCAAAGTCAGCTGCCTGTGAAAGACACTCAAGGAGGGCTGGGTTACCAAAACGCCTTTCTAGTTCTCTCCAGATTTCTTCAAGGTTGGCATCATAGCATTACCTCCCTACCTCTTTCTATAATTATCCACTGGCTGCTAAGGATCACCTTTCATGTAGCTCCTCAGGTAGTTTCTCTCCTGGTCTGTCTCTGTTTCTGCGTCTCGGACCATTGCTGGGATCTTTTCCACGAGTGAAACATGGCGACATCCCTGTCAAATACATCAGCGTGACAATTGGGTAAGCTTTACTTGGCTAGGCTTGCAACAAGTTTTTGCTTGGTCAAGGTTGAGAGTTTCTAAGGATATGCCAGGAAAGGCCTAGAGTGTAGTGCTGGTTGTTTGACCATGAGTTTGGAAGGGTTTGAATAGCTGAACACTTAGTGAGCAACTAGGGGCTCTCTTGTCCTTCCAGGGTGTTGCAGTGAACTCTTCGATAGCAGTGCATTGTGAATGACCTTTGAACCTTGATCTAGAGCAGGGTTTTGACCTCCACTGGGATGGTTAGGTATCTGTCCCAAGCTGGGTGTGTGTTCTTCAAGGTGGGTGTGTCCGTCCCTGGGGAGAGTATTCTTGGAGGTGGGCTTACTTCTCTCCAGGAGCATGGTGTTTAGTGTGTGTGTGGTCTTCCATCAGTAGAGAACTCAGGTGGATCCACGTCAAAGTTCTGTCAGGGCAACATTCTGTAATGTCCATGATTTCATTATGCGTTTACACTTTACACTTTTCGTCTTGTCTTTGATTGTATACCCCTGGCCAATGCTCTTTGTGTCATTTCATGATTTCTTTTCCCATCAGATGCTGCTACCAGTCAGGATTCTTTGTCGTGATTGAACATGCTCCAAATTCTCCGCAAGCCGGTATTCATCTGCTTAAGGGTGTATTCCATTGACCTTATTCTGGAATAGGAATACTTGGAATAGAAGTTTAACTTACTTAATCCTCTTCGTGTTTCGAAACTAACAAGGCCCGGCCAAAGTGCGCCATTGGCTTCTGTTGGGAGCTTATTGTTCCAGGTGACCCCATGTCCAGCTGTTCTCCCTCATTTCTTTCTCCACTGTCCTCCTCCATGTTACTTTTCCCTTACCACTTGGGCAAGCTTACTGGTCTGGTACAAAGTTCTTACATTCCAACAGGCTATTCTAGTCTTCTCCTTCGGTTTCAAGGAATCTACAGTCGGGGTATCAACTCCCTGCATGGTTTGGTTGACATCCCTCATCTGTCAAGTCCCCTGGCTATTATGAGCCTTAAAATCAATATATGTTGTCTTTTTTGAAGAAAGGGGACGGTGAGATTTTCCCATTCAGCGTTGCCAGATAATGTTAGATATAGTCTCTAAAATATTTAAAATTCAAAAAAATCTGTAGGCCAGTTTTTTGGAAAATTCAGTTTTTTTGAAATGTGTCTCTAACTTTTTTTTTCATCTACAGAATTTTTTTAAATTTGAAAGACAAATGTTTTAAATTAATCTAAGCTAACATGCCAAAAAGGAAGAAATTTCATGGTCCGGAAGCAGAGATGTAAACGAGCAAAGTTGCAAAATCCGGGAAAATGAAGGGGTTACAAGATCAGCATTTAAGCATGCGTCACCCGCTCATTCGAGTCCATGCGCAAGTGGAGCTGCAGGCCAACACAAACAGATTTAAGTGACCATTAAATCGTTTGTGTACAATTGTCATGGTTTTCGTGAATAGGAGATGTCTATTTATATTCCAGATATATACTAGGAATTAGGTAAAAGGTGAACGCAATTAGTGATACTTGTTTATTCCTGGTGACCCATTTGAATTGTGAGCTGACGCGAGCAGCTTACACATTGGGTGCGTGGCTCACACGCTCAGCTGAAAACCCTTTTGAGCATCCTTAAAACAAAAGCAATGTTAAAAATTACAGTCACTTACATTGTCCAACTCTTAAGATTCGAAAGCAGACAGAAATATACAGGGTTAAGAAGACTTGTTTAGTTGAGAAGTACTTATCTCCTCATGCTAAGGTATCAGGTATCCTATTACACAGTCTTTGGATTATCATGGTAATCGGCAATAATTATTTATTAATAACTGTAAGTAGAACAGAAAAGGTAAAGAGTCAAAGTGTGACTCATGCCACAGTGGTATGAAACAGAGTGTGTTTTTAAATTAAACTAGTTTGGCAAACCACTTCAGAATAACCAATTTTGAATAACCAGTGCTTTGCCTTACATATAAAACAATTATGGTGAAGGACAAAAAATTTGAAATCAGCTATTTGTTATTTTAACAGGATCGAGTGTATGTTCAACAGAATGGTGTTGATAATGTTTACAATTTGGGATTAATCCTTTTTAGGGATTTGGTAAGCTGCTGAATGTTTTTTTCAGACATCTTGTTGCTTGTGTTTTCTATTCTCTGGAAAGTGTTTTTCTCCTTTGATCCGTGTTTTTTGTTTCTTTCCAGGTGGTGAGGCATGGAAATATTAGAGATCATCTTTGTCAAACATTGCTAACTCTAGTTAGAAGAGAGCGTAAAGGAGAGGTGGTTGACAGGTACTTTGTCGTTTGTAGATGTGTACATGTGTCATGGAATGTTAAAACTTTACTTTTTTGTAAATTTGGAACTGAGCTGTGGTGGGTTCAGGGTTAGCTTTGAAATATTCTAGCAGACCTGAAAATATTACACTTGTGTCCAGAAATGCACACAATTAGACGGACGCCCAATTTTGACATCCAACTTGAAGTGTCCCTTTAAGTCTGAGCATTTGCTACCTATTTCTAGCAATATGGCAAGTGTAACAGTTAGCGTTTTTTGGTGGTAGTGCAGTATTGTGCAAAAGTATGAGATCGAAATGCGCAAATTTTGTTCTTTGTCCCTGCAAACTTTCAACAAAATTTCACTTGAAAATTCGAGCGCCGTTTTGCAATGTTTCCGTCGTCATTTCGCTGAAACAAAGAGATTTCGCGGATTTCGTCGAATTACGCTCTCAGTACTTTTGCACAATACTGTAAATGCAGCTGTTTCTCTTTCCTTGAGGACCTGAGTTTTGGGGACACTTCATGGAGGCAACTGTCTGTTTAGAGTGTTTTCACTCACGTGAGCAGTAACGTTGTTGCATGATAATAGAGCTCAATTCCCAGAGGATAAGTTGGGTACACCAACATGGCCGCCATTCTATTATTTAGGTACACCAACGTGGCCACCATGACATCACATGAAAACACTCTATTCCCAGATGCGAGTGATGTTGAAATTGGGGAGAAGAGATGGGGGGGACACTTCTTGACCCTTATCAAAATCATTGTGCATTTCTGTACAATCATATCTGAAATATTAATATCGTTTTTCAAAACTGGCAACCTGGCCCGGGTTGCTCTTAGCGTGGTTAGCGCTAACCAACGTTAAACACCATGGAAACCAATTGGTTTTGATACCTCTTAACCAATGGTTAGCGCTAACCACGCTTCGAGCAACCGGTCCCTGACAGTTACTGTGAAAATCCGAAAACCATGAACACTAGAAATATTTAAGAAATGATATTATTGTAATTCAAGTAAAAAGCCAATCACAGGCGAGAAAACTAAACCGCAGCCACTAACGGTGATTAGTTTGTGGTTTCACATCGTTCCTGATTGGTTGCTGCACAATTGGTAAAGTAAAGTAAAGCAACCATGCTTTTAACGTCGATAACTCGTAACAGTAATTCAACTGACCAACCTGAGGTTGACGGTGTGCTCATTTTACTTCCCCCTCTCCGTCAGTGTACCGTTTTACAGGTAAAAAGCTACTTAAGCTACACTGAAAGGAAAAAAGTCAAAACAAGGATGCGAGATCCGGGAATCGAACTCAGGATCTCTTGCACCAAGACATAATAAAATTTTGTCAAAATCAAATCATAGTGTTCATGGTTTTCAGATTAACACAGCAAATGTCATAATCATTTTCACAATCATGTTCTTTTAACTGTGAAATATAAGTTAAGGTACAGACTGAATCCAAAAATAACATCCAGTATATTTTGTAATTTTGTGCCCATCAGCCTCAGCAACCTCATTTTATAGAAAAGCTTGTAGTTTTCTTTTGTACTGCACATGCATACATTAAAAACCTCGTAAAATTAAAAAAGTTAGAGATGGTCTTGTGAGAAGGCTTTGAGTCTTGGTATGGTTTTTTTTGTAGTCTTTGATACTGACTGATTTAATAATACATGTATACTGCTTTTTTAAAGGATGGCCATTAGGAATGCTTGTCAGATGTTGATGATTCTTGGTATTGACACAAGAAGTGTCTATGAGGAAGACTTTGAGAAGCCTTTCCTTGAAGAGTCTGCTGAATTCTACAAGGTGAGATTTTTTCTGATATTAGTTTATGACATATTTTTTATTTAAAAGAAGATGGCATTGAGCCCTCTGGGTGCCATCTGCATATGGACCATAAGGGTATCTTATATGCAAATTGCAGTCTTCAAGAAAACAACTCTCAAGGGAACTGTCTAAAAAGAAGCCCTGTTGTTCTCTGTTGAGGCCACTCCTGGTTGAGTCGAAATGAAGGGATAACATTTGCTATTTGAGAATATAATGAGATGAAAGAAAGTACTACCTTGAGAGAATTTGACTCACACGTGGCATCACTCATATTAGATGTGTTAAGGGATTTACCGGTATTTGATATCACCACACCCTGCCAGCAGAGCCTTTCTTAAGTCAACACCAAGAAAGAAAGGACTCTGCAGAAATGGATTAAGTTTTTATTGAGTGTTAAGTCTTTAGCCGTTGCTTGGAGACTCGCACTCTTAGACACCATGTGATTTTCGTACTGAAGGCTCGATTTTGACCTTCGCCGAGTCAAAAATATGATGTGTACCCTGACTAAACCAGTTTGACTGGAGTAACTAGCCCAGAAACTTGGGCTGCGGTGACTTAAAAGACTTGACATGATTTCTGCAGAACCTCTCTTGCTTGCCCTCTGGTGAGTTTTAGAGAGGCTCTGCTCGCAGGGTGATATCACCACTGATAATAATTATTAAAAAGTGTGGATGGCTGTCCAAGATTTTACTTGCTACAATGCCAGTAATCCATCAGTACCAGTATTTAAAAAAGAGTCAAGTCAGTACATTTATTTGTTCCCTCAACAGCTGGAAGGCCAGAAGTTCCTTGTGGAAAACAGTGCATCTGTTTATATTCAGAAGGTTTGTTAGATTCTACCTTTTTCGCTAAAAAGTTATTAATTTTTATTTTAAAACAACCTGGCATTACTTGTGGGATTTTCTGTTAGGTTGAAGCTAGAATTAATGAAGAATCTGAAAGGGCAAAACACTACTTGGATCCAACCACAGAGGAACCTATTGTTAAGGTTAGGATCATGAATGAAATGCTAGTCAATCACTAAATGATCGCAGCAATACCATTTCCTTTACAACTGTTAAGGACAATTATTTCAGTCCTTGCAATATATAACATGAGACAATAAACTAATGTCACCTGAACCTACCAAATTTATCCTTGTATAAGTCGACCTCTTAAATAGATCAATCCTCATGTTTGAAGGCTTAAAATGGATTTTCCCCATTCTTGAGAAGTGGAACAGAATTGAATTATATTTCAGTAATAAATATTTACGGTATTTTATCATTTGCTCATAGGTTGTAGAAGAAGAATTAATACGTAAACACATGAAGACAGTGGTTGAAATGGAAAATTCTGGTGTTATTCATATGCTTAAACATAACAAAATAGAGGGTTTGTACATTGTATTTGATTTGAATTAGTTTTCAAAGTGGGTTTCACACGGGACAATAATTTGCATTACTTTTCTTTTTTGGTTTAGTTAATGTGCTATGAGTTATTCATGTAAGTTTCATAGTCAAGGCTTCTGATTATATTTCAAAAAGGCACGATTCAATGAAATTCACTTGAAATTGTGTGTAACAACTTATTGTTTCATTTGCTCTTTTTTGTGTGAATACCAGTTTTAGAAGTACCGGTACTTTTTTTTATATTTGTTTAATCTCAACTACATGTAAGTTGACAATTTTGGGAAAATATAATTCTTTTTCATTTGTTTGAAAAAAAAAAAAAGCAGACATCTTCATAGAGAAGTTTGTGCTTAAAAAAGCCAACTTCATCTGGCATGTAAGATTAAGAGCTTCAGGCAGGGCAAGAAAAAACTAATGGGCTCTGCAGCACAAAACAGTACAAAGTGCATTCATTTGTGTTTTGGATGGTTTTGTAATTCTCAAAATGAATAATGTCAAGCACAGAAAAAAAAGGAAAAAGTGGCCAGTAAAGAACCAGCTGGCCTTTTGTTGACTCTCTTTTCAGATCTGGCAAGAATGCACCGGTTGTTTATCAGAGTTAAAGATGGACTTAAAACAGTATGCGATTGCATGAGGGGATACTTGCGAGAACAAGGGAAAGCTCTTGTTGTGGAAGAAGAAGGGGAAAGTTCTAAAAATCCCATCACTTACATTCAGGTAGAATTATGTCATGGATTATTATTTCAGACTGTGAATGAGGTCACAGTTTTTCTCTATACGGACTGACCCTTAGCCGGTAAATAACTTATTTATTTTTTCCTCTCTCTCACCCTTCCTCTCTGAAATCACTTTTTTAATAGACCATATTCGTATTCTCGGTATTGGACTGGAACTGGCTTGCAATGGAGGCTAATGCGGGGGAATCTTTTCAAATGCAAATACTTTCTAATATATTCCCCCGCATTAGCCTCCATTGCAAGCTAGTTCCAGTCCAATACCGAGAATACGAACATGGTCTATTGTTGACTCGCACTGCGCTTGATAGCAAATGTAGTATTAAAGTGACTTACAAACTGAACGTTTCAAAGAGAAATATTTTAATTTGAATTATATTTCCAAACCTCTTTTCTAAGAAAAAGTAACTTCTGTATGTAAACGGATTCAGTGTAAAAAAAAAATTGAAATTTAAGTTCATCACACAAGCTTATGCTACCAAGGCTAGGATTCCACTTGCCATGAGTGGGCTGAATGAGAAAATTCCGCCCACTCCCAGAACCAATCAGATTGCAGGATTCATTAAATTCCGCCCGCTCACACACTGAGAAAAAAAATCAATACTTGTCATTGCAATATGTTGGTAGAGTCTAGAATCCACTTTTTGTAATAGGTGAAAATGTAATATTGTAGATTTTATTCGTATACATATCTGTTTGTTGGTGTAAATTAAAATATGAACTTATACAATATTGTAATATTTGGCACCCCAAATTTTTTTTTGGAAAGATTTTTTTTTTTCACTTAAACATCCTAATTTTGAGATATCCAACACAAAATTTCCTGTTAATTTTAAGCATTTGGTGTATGTTTCCAACTGTAAGGTACTGTTGGGATTAGCATTATTTTAAGTAAGTTTATGTGTACTTGAGGAACAGTTTTTAGGGTACTCCTTGTGATGTGAATTTCTGTATTTCTTGGGTTTCATGTAAGGTTTTTGTGGGTGCATCATCATCAATCCAATTTTGATCCCGGTTTATCCCCGTAAATGGGGGTGGCTGGATTTACCCCACTTTGTCAGCAATCTTTCTCACTCCCACTCTCCATCTTGCTCGATTCATGGAGTCCTTTTTCTCCAAACCAATGCTCTTGCTCTCCTTCTCCACTTGCATCTTCCACGTCTTCTTTGGTTGTCCTCGCTTCCTCTTGCCCTTCACTTTGAACTCCAATGCTTTTCTCAGAACATGCCCATCATCCCTCCTCAACACATGCCCGTAGCATCTCACTCCATTTGCCTTTGCCATGTGAACCACTGTTTCCTTCAATCCCAACATCTCCATCATCTCATAATCTCATAATGCCAATAACAATTATCATTGTATTAAACTCAGAAAAAGTGATACCACTGCTTCTTGTTGTTTTACTTCAGCTCATATGATTTTCATCTGTTGAAAGCAAAGTTAGTGACTTGCTGTCTGTTATTTGTTTTCTTTCAGAGCCTTCTCGACTTGAAGGACCGTTTTGATCACTTTTTGAATAATTCCTTTAATAATGACAGATTGTTTAAGCAGGCAATATCTTTGGTAAGTGTTTTGAAAGGTGGGAGTGATGAACGTAATGTTCTTCTCTAACTCCATCCAAAGGTTTTGTACTGTTGAAAAAATACTTCAGCAGACCAGCAAAACTACTCATGCACTAAGTACTTCATTTGCTGACAACAATCCATTGCTTGTTCAGAACAATCAAGTTTAAGAGCAGCTCGCCGATTTTAAAAATGATATTGACATTTCAGAACATTGACATCAACTGGAGGCAGTGTGGCCCAGTGGTTAGGGTGCTTGCCTTGAGATCCGGAGATCCCGGGTTCAAGACCTGCTCTGACCACTGGTTGAATTTGATCCTGGTAGTCCCTGGTTCAACTTCCCAGCTGCACTTGTAAATAGCCAACTGGTTTACCTCCAGCCAGTTGGGATTCTTAACAGTTGTTGTTGTTCTGTTCTGTCGTTTCGTTGTGTTTCATTGGCCCTGAAAAGCCCTATGGAGAGCGGTCAATTAAGTATGTATGTATGTATGTATGTATGTATGTATGTATGTATGTATGTATGTATGTATGTATGTAACTGTGGAACTTTCTTTTATTATAATTTTACCTGCTCTCTTGTTGGCTCTTTTTTAGGAATTTGAGTATTTTCTCAATCTCAATGGAAAATCACCTGAATTTCTGTCTCTTTTTGTTGATGACAAACTCAAGAAAGGCGTGAAGGGGGTATGTGATTATGCTGCTTATTTTCTTAGCTATATTGGTTTGTCAGTATTATTTTGCTGTAACTCTTTAGGTTCAGTTGCATGAAACCTGTGATTTGACTGTGTTTTTTTTCTCTGAAAAGACAATGCACCCTTTGTTTATCCACTTCAGGGAAAAAATATCTTAAATAGAAAGAGATCACTTTTTATTTTGAGAACGCACACGCAAAAAAATATTTCAAGTGCTATTTGCCCACATTTGTTAAATGGTTCAGAAGAGATGACAAGTTTACGCACAACAGTATGTCTATGACTATTTGGAGAATGGCACCTATGTTGACAAGGGACTCAATTTTACGATAAAGAGTAATCCATACAAAAACGAAACACGTATCACAACAGACAATCTATACAAACATAGATATATTTATATCTAAGACACTGATGTTATTAAAAATGTCACTGACATAATACAACAGCTAGTAAACCTTTTACAACCATTTTGTCATTTTTTCCAGGTTAGTTTTTCTGGAAAATAGCCAAACTACCGGTATTCAAGAACCAATTTGGGAGTATTAGTTTTGATCCTTAGAATTTAACATTTGCTGATGTTTGCCCACCTTTTCCATTGTGCTCTTATTTCAGCTTTCTGAGCAGGAAGTTGAAATTGTGTTGGATAAATGTATGGTGCTTTTCAGATTTCTCCAAGAAAAGGTAAGTGACTTTCACTTTTTTTATTTATTTTAACGTGTGTGCTTGAGTTTTTCTTGCAAGACTTCGTGTTTTGCAGGAATAAGCAATCAATAGGAATTGAAAAGTGATTTATTATTCAATGAAATACAATGTAAATGTTTACATTTGAAGTGAAGGTTATAGATGAAAGTAAGAAGTAATCCTTGCATGTTAGCTACTTAAGGGTGTTGATCCTGTTGAGGCCACCTGGGCCTGGTTGTTCAAAAGCTGATTAACGCTAATCCCAGATTAAAAATTACGCAAGGAGTTTATTTCTCTACTCCCAAGTGCTGTTCAACGCTGATATTCGGCAAAACTGTACATTTGAAGAAGTCAATCTTGAAAAACAAAAATAAGCAAAAGAAACTTTCACCAAAAAGGTAAAACTTGAGACAAAAGTTCACGATAATCCTGGATTAAGTTAATCGGCATTCAGACAACCGGGCCCTGAAATTTTCAGGTGCCTATTAGAGCTAAATAAATTGCTTAAATTGTCCAGATAAGTGCAACAATCACTTCCCACCTTTTCCTTTGATTTATTATTAATGACAATTTGTTAGTACTGCACTACCAACCAAATGATATTTTTTTGTTAGGATGTCTTTGAGAGGTATTACAAGCAACATTTGGCCAAGAGACTTTTGCTAGGAAAAAGCATTTCGGATGATTCTGAGAAAAACATGATCTCAAAGTTAAAGGTTGGTTGTCTCCCTGGCTTTTTCGTAGGGCAAGGGGAGATGTTCAAGCCTTTCATTGTACTTATTTGCTTTGTATTTTAAATTTTCTATTTGTTTGCAGACTGAGTGTGGCTGTCAATTTACCTCGAAACTTGAGGGAATGTTTAAGGACATGAGTTTGTCACAATCCACGAATGATGAGTTCAGACAACACATCTCCAACAATCAGGTAAAATTAATGTATAATTATTATTATTATGGCAGAATGGATGAAAAGCGTGAACTTATGAAAGTTCTACTAGACTGGCAAAGTTTTAAGCCTTTGTTTCAAGCAGAAGATTGTTTGTTTCAAATTGAAAGTTCTTTATTTGTTTAACGATTTGCCATCACTTTATTTAAAATCTTCAGAGAGTTACTAGGTCGAGGAAATAGTGGTGTCAAACACTCAGTTGCTAAGGAGTCAATTGTGTGTGTGTGTGCACAACTTATTTGGCATGCAACACTGCAGTTTCTGGCTTGCATAGTTAATATGGTGCATTCGCACATGCTTCATTCGTAATTCGCTCTTGTCACACGGTGGCCATATTGTCCCGGGAGACCAAAAAAGCTTTGTTTTACCACGCTAAGCCTCGCAGTGGAAACCATGGGGATGAGGCTTGGCATGGTAAAACAAAGGTTTTTTGGTCTCCCGGGACAATATGGCTGCCGTGTGACAGGGGCGACTTGAGTGAGTCTTTGATGTCATTTTTTTTTTAATCCAGCTCTCTTGGGCCTACAGGTCAGTTTTGAATTCAGTAAAGACAGAGCAAAAATCCAAAACCTTTGATCAAAGTTAAAGCCTTTACATGTATATTGAAATTAAAGCACAAACGCTTGCCAGTCAGGTGTTGAGCAAACAAACTTTCATAATTTGAGGAAAAAGGAAGTTCTATTTTTTTGTTGTACTTGCTATTTATTGTTGATACAATTTGTCAGACAGCCATTAATAATTTATGCAGTTGTTTCTTCCAATACGTTATTGGGTTAAAGATCTTGAGAGTACCCCAAGTTTCATGAAATCTAGTTAGCATGCTTTGTGTTGCAATGGTCGCAACCATATTTCATATATTTCATTGTGTACAAACCTACAACTTGTCATGAAAGGCCTTCACAACTTTACAGGTTTGAAATGTTTATTGAATAGCAAAAGAAATGTTTCAAGTCAAACGCAACACAGTTAAGAACCCCAACTGTCAGGAGGCAACCAGATGGCTATTTTACAAAGTGTAGTGATAAGACAATTTAACCGACTCTTCCCTGAAGACTCACAAGTCAAATCGTGTGGCATTAGACAGGGTAAAATCTATAATTATCTTTCTCAGGAGGGAAACGGTAAACTGCTGTTGATAAAAATAAACGTATGTGAATGTTTTAGATTAACTTGATGGGAGTGGATTTGGTGGTGCGAGTGCTTACGACGGGATTTTGGCCAACTCAAGCCTCATCACCAAAGTGCATGATTCCTCCTCAAGCCCAGAACGCTTTTGATTGCTTCAAGAGGTACAGTTCATTAACTTTTGCCATCCATTTCATCCTGTAGTTGTGTTCTTATTTACCTCATAATGTGCAGGGAAATTTTCTCCATTCTGATTGAATAAGAGAAATGCAGTTTCCAGATAACACAGTGAAAAAAGGGGCATCAAAACAAATATTCTGATGGCCAATCAAATGTGAGCCCCGGGTGGCGCTTATTTGTGCGTGATTGGGTGATTTGCTTCCTTTCTTATGATTAGTCATGATAATTTCATCTCGAAATATTTCATGCATAGTATCGATAAGTAAGCACATGATTTTTCTCGTGCAGTTTCAAACAAATAAGCAATTTTGTTTGGCTTTGGAAAATTTACTTGTGCTAATTTATTCCAAATTGCACTTGAAATCATGTGATTACCTGTAATAATCTTTAAATCGAAGCAAAGCTGCAAGTGAGATTGCCCCTTGTTATGTAAACCTAAATTGTTTGGTTTTCAAAAGTAGCCAAAAATCACCACCTACAGTGTATTTGGCTGTTTTGGCAAGAAACTCTTCTGCTGTGTTTGTTAACAGATGTAACATTTTCCTCGTCTTTGACTTCCTGGTTTCCATACAATGTCATCTTCTGTAAAGCCTACTGACAACTCGGAATTACTGTAGTTAACAAGGTTAACTCCCTGTAGACTTTTTGACGTTCTTTAAAGGTCAGGTCACCAAAATCATCCCCTAATCACTGTTCGTGAAATACTTTGCATGCTTTTTGTGTACCTCGATGGCTAAAATTGCATACTTAAGTTGCTTTTTTTATTTCCTACTTCTTTGCAGGTTCTATCTGGGTTGTCACAGTGGTAGACAACTAACACTTCAGCCACAATTAGTAAGTTGTTTTATCGTTTGTTTAAGAGATAACACGTCAACAAATTACACTTTTGATGTAGCATAGAAAGAGAACAAGAATAAAATGAAGACTTGTGTGAAGTTCAAAACTCAAAATATTTTTTTTACAATAGGGAACTGCGGAGCTGAATGCCACGTTTCCACCTTCTAAAAAAGTAGGTGTTTACTATCAGTTTATTAACTTTTTAGTTTGAAAACCTTTGGTAGTAGTTTGACAAGACAGCAATAGTCATTGACGTGACATAGATTAACAGACCCCATGTTAGTTCGGGAAAGGTTGGTAGAACATATAAAAGACTCGTATGCAAAGCAGAGAACCAGAAAAAATATTGTTGCCAGAGGAATCTAGAGAAGGGTGTCATGCTGAAGTGGAGAAGGCAGTCATGCAAAATAATGAAAAAAAAAATGGGAAAGCTGTTGAAGAGGATTGAATTTCTGATAAGCTATTGAAACATCTGGGAGAAAAAGGAAAGAAGGTATTTGTCAGATTTTGCAGTAAGGTATATAACCAAGGAGACTGGCCGGAGGACTTCACGCAGCCACAGAGTCAAATATCGACTCTGTGGCTGCGTGATGCAGCTCGAGTCAAATACCCACATTTCACCCTTGCTCACCATAGAGTCTCCAGTAGCTCAGTGGTCAGAGCATTCAAACCCATCTGGGGCTCGGATATTTCCGAGTTCCCAGTGGAACACCTGTCATTTAATATGTGTTAATCATTATTATTATTATTATTATTATTATTATTATTATTATTATTGTTATTATTATTATTGTTATTGTTAACTGGGAATCAGAGGCTGGAGTCAATGGGTGTGGCGTTACGAGTAAAGGAGGGATGTCCTCTTTCACCTTTCATCATCTATGCTAAGGCTGTGCTAAGGCTTTCATCATCTATGCTAAGGCTAAGAATGTGAAAGAGGGTGTGCTTGTTGGGACTTCTATAGTCAATCATGTTTGCAGATATCAAGGCTTTAGTGAGTGGCTCAAAAAGAGGTTTGAAACAGCTTGCTTACAGCTTGGTAAGGGCTGTCTGGTCAATAAATGAAAATCAACGTAAAGAAGACAAAAGGTTTCATTTTGAGAAAAGGTGTACAACAGGAATTACGCACCAGAATTGATGACCAGTGAACAGCTCCCCTACTTAGCATCGTTAGCAGTAACGGAAGAAAGTACATAATTGCACTGGGCAAGGGAGCATTTAATAAAAACAAGAAGCTGTTTACTGGAAGCTTGGTGGAGTCACAGAGGAAAATCCTGGTTAAAAGTCTTGTTTGGAGTGTAGCGCTCTTTGCAGCTGAAACGTGGATCCTGAGGGAAAAGGAGGAAAGACTCCTGGGGGTATTTGAAACGTGGGTCTGTAGGAAGATGGAGAGAATTAGCTGCATGGATAAGGTATTAGATGAAGTAGTGTTGAATAGATTGCAAAAAGGGCGACTATTAGAAGAAGACAGGCAAGATGGGTGGGACATGGATATTCTGAGAGACAAGGAGGAATTCTAGGTCTAGATCGTTGAAAGAATCATCTACGGAAAAAGATCCCGAGGAAGTAGAAGAATAGAAGACGATGCTGGATAGTCTTGATGGAAGAACTACCGACGGTGAAGTGGAAGCCCTCGATGGAGACCGGGGTCGGTGGAGACTTTACGATGGGTCTGCCCGAGAAAAGAGCACTTAAGATCTTGAGAGTGGTAGTTTTATCATCTGAAGTAATTATCGATTTTAGTCAAGCTTTTCTACACTATTTCTGACAGAACTTTTATCTGTTTTTGCCACTTTTGTATTTCTTTATTGTCGTTGTGGTTTAGTCGAATCTTTGTTGTTGTGATTGTTTTCAGGAGGGCGGCCCTTCAGAAATCCGTCGCCACATCTTTCAAGTATCAACACATCAGATGTGTTTGTTGATGCTTTTTAACCGTCAAGAGAGATGGACCTATGAGGTGTGTTTCCTGAACATTTTTTTGATAAAGGCACACATAAAAGGAAGGGCTTTTATTTTTGCGAAAGCTGGTGAAATGCTATTATAGCTGCAGTAACCTCTCGCTTTTACTTCTATCTCAATTCCTGCTAACCATCAAACATTTTGGTTAACATTAGGTATGAATCAAAGATGTTATTGGGTTGGGAATGGACAAATCTGTTTGATCGTTCATCCAGAAAAGGGGTTTAAAGTGAAGTTTTCTGTGATAGATTAAACTACCTTCTCCTCATCTATCATCCCATTTACATTGCAGGAAGTAAGTCAGCATACCGAAATCCCGGAAAGAGATTTAAAGCGAGCTTTACAGTCGCTTGCTTGTGGAAAACCTACTCAAAGAGTTCTCACAAAAGATCCTAAAGGAAAAGATATATGTAAGTTGAGTTATCGTAGCATTTGTATGTTCAAGTTAAGAAACCAACGGGCCTCTGAACTAGATTCACTCGAATGCTTGTACTTTGTTGTAAATCCATGCATCGTAACGCAACCTTGAGACAGTACGATGTTTTTTTCGCGTTATTCATGCATGTAAAAATATCAAAGCGTTTCTGAGACAATTTCGTTGGGACAGGGCACAATGTACTTAAATTAATCTCTTGGATTAGTGAACTGCATTAGACGGTCGCATCGTTAGAACCCAGGGCCCGCGCTATACCCTGCCCCACGCCCCGCGCTATACCCTGCGAGCAACGAAGAATCTGTGGGGTGGCTAATTTGGTGGCCTTACAGAGAAATTTCTCAAATCATTTTGCTATGGACGTCACATCAGATCGTCAAATCCTAAGAAGCAATAACTGTGTCAAGATTCCTTTGTCATCTTGAATTGAGTTTTTTATTATTTTCTTTTCCCCTCAGCACCAACGGATATGTTTTTCGTGAATGAACAGTTTACATCCAAGTTTCACAGAGTTAAGATTCAAACCGGTAACTTCATTTGAAGCTAATAACGTTATAACACTTTGTTTAATAGGATGCTTCGTCTGGGTTTGAGGGGGGGGGGGGGGGGGGGGCGAGAGGAGATTTCTGAGAGGACTTTTCGAGTCCGTCTTCAGAGTCTACCAACAACAAAGTTTGCCCTTTAGTTTCGGGTTTGTTCATTAGATTGGAGAGGGATCAATTTTCCATGACATTTTGCCCCTAGAATTCGTATGCGTTGTCCTAAATCACAATAAGATATACCGTATGGAAACTTCTAGATACCATGAAATTGGCGGACTTGGTTTCTCAAGTGTTTCATGTCATGCAAAGTTACAAAGTATTTTGTGTTTCTCGTAGTGCTTGCGAAAGGTGAAATGGAGCCCGAACGAAAGGAAACCAGGAATAAAGTCGACGAGGACAGAAAGCACGAGTATCCTTTCAATTGTTATGAAAGCGCTCGTATTGGAGACTTAGTATCGTAAAAGTGGAGGGATCTTTCCTTCCAACCGGGAAATATTACACCGTCGTGTATACCGTAGCTCTCTGGAAGCGAGACCACTTAAATATGGGTGTGTGTGTGATGGGACGCTAGTTGAGAGGGTCCTAATTAAAGGTTATTTACCTAAGATCTCAATGTTCAAGGTTCCCTGCTAGCAGAGGTCTCTCACGAAGAGGCAAAATGAGAGGATCCTCTCATTTTGCCTCTTCGTGAGAGACCTCTGCTAGCAGGGAATGTTCAGGGTAATTTTCTTTCATATCACTCTGTGTAAGGAATAGCCCGATTTCTGGTGTTCGTCAACAAAACGGGTCGGTACATTTCGCTGATCCCCAGTCCATGGACTACCACGATGGACTACCGAAATGGACTACCTAAATGGACTGCTAAATGGACGACCAAAATGGACTACCCTAAATTACCTACCTTGAAAAATAAAAAGATTACTAAAGCTTGGTTGTTTTGATCGGTCTCCGCCATCTTTTCTTGGTAGGTATGTTATCTATGGGGACACATTATGTACCGATAGTCGCCCATCACTCGCTATCAATTCTCCCCAAGATTGACCCACAGTCCTTAGTACTGAGCAACCGTTCCTAGCAATGATCTTTTGTCCCTACTAGTGATCGACTGTCCCTAGCAATGATCAATTGTCCCTAGCAATGATCGACTGTCCCTAGCACTGATCAACCGTCCCTAACATCCCTGATCATGTGTCCGTATAAATATCTAGTCATTTACCACTCTGTTACTGCAATTGACGGACATTCCCCGGTCAGTATAAAACTCAGACTGCAGACTACCGTTTGTGTTTAAAACGCGGACTAAGTATTACAGACTGGGTATAAAACATGGACTCTGGTTATAAAAACACTGACTGCGGACTAAATGCGCCCTACTGCGGACTGGGTATAAAATTGTTTTTCTATGGCTGCATCCCGGTGCTCCCTGTATTCATACTCATCTCCCCAAGAAAATCCTGCCTATGGGTCTGTTTTAAGGGGGGAGAGCCCTAACTACACAACGGTTACTCTGGACGATTTCAATCCATCGTATCTTGGGCTGCCTGACAATAGATCATTGGTAGGGACAGTCGATCATTGCTAGGGACAATTGATCATTGCTAGGGACAGTCGATCACTAGTAGGGACAAAAGATCATTGCTAGGAACGGTTGCTCAGTACTAAGGACTGTGGGTCAATCTTGGGGAGAATTGATAGCGAGTGATGGGCGACTATCGGTACATAATGTGTCCCCATACATAACATACCTACCAAGAAAAGATGGCGGAGATCGATCAAAACAACCAAGCTTTAGTAATCTTTTTATTTTTCAAGGTAGGTAATTTAGGGTAGTCCATTTTGGTAGTCCATCTAGCAGTCCATTTAGGTAGTCCATTTCGGTAGTCCATTTAGCAGTCCATTTAGGTAGTCCATTTCGGTAGTCCATCGTGGTAGTCCATGGACTGGGGGTCAGCGAAATGTACCGACCCCAACAAAACAGTGATTTTCCTTGATAAAATGTAGGATCGAGGCAGCGATTGTGAGAATAATGAAAGCTCGAAAGAAAAGACCGCACAATCTCTTAGTTGCTGAGGTAAGCTGTCAACTCTTTTTGACGTGAACTCGTAGAACATTACTTCCTTTTGAGTTTTCTGCCCAATTGACCTTACCCTGGATTCCAGAGGTTATTTTCTCGCTATGAAAAGAGCGACAAAAGAGAGTACCGGTGTGAGCTTTTGACATCTTTACACCTCAATGCCTCGAGTCATATTGAAACTGCTCTACGGACTCCACGTAAAGTTCTTTAAATTTTTTCAGTTCTAATTCCCGGACTTGAATGCAATTTTCTTATTTCTCCAATGCACGTTTGCATTTGTAACAAATAATGGTTGCGTGAAACGCTTCGACAAAAAACTCAGAAACGATTTATCGCACAGACTTGAGAACTGGTGAGGTGATTTATGAATTTGTCTTGAATTTGTCATTATTTCATTTGGCTTATTTCATTGAACAGTTTCGATTTTATTTCTTTGTTACGTGACAGTGACAACGATCTATTCACTCGACCGTGAGAATTTCCCAGTAGAGTGACCGGTAAACATTGCACAAATATTTTTATCACGTGGATAAAACCGATTTGCCCAAGTTTCTAAAATAAGCTCTTACTCTGGAAGTCAATCAAAATAAGTTGGTTTGCATGGAAGTGAGGGTTTTAACGGCCGGTACCAGAGGTTTTTTTCGCCGCTTCGCGACACCCTCTTTTGTCGCTCTTTTCATAGCGAGAAAATAACCTCTGGAATCCAGGGTAAATTGACCTTGATAACTTCGCTCGAAAATCTACAGTTGACCAGCGACTAATCCCCCTGAAAAAGCCATGGCCATCCTTCAAGTGTTTCAGTTACGTCTCACTGAAGGCGAAAAGAACTCGCATCAGAGCGCGTAAGCAGCCATGACCTCGACGAGAATGAGAAAATCACCGGAAGAATATTATTTGTCGCAAGTGGGATGATTTTTCCTTTTCACTTACGTAAACGTGACGTTAAATGTCTTTTTTCTGGTGAACGGTTTTTTGCGTTTTGGTCCTCGTCGACCGCCGCTTTGCTTACTTGCACTCGTGGTCAGGGCTTTGAATTTTCGTGCGCATGCTCTGGTTTCACATCTTGCTGTGACCCATTCTCTTCAGCAGAGCCTCGGATCGACCCAAGGCTCTGGGAAACTCTGTGTAGGAGAACATGCGCAGTAGGGTTCTCATAGCCAAAAATTGGCTATTTGAATCTTACGGCGCCTACTGACACCTCGTGCCAACATGAATGCACCAATTAGAGACGATTTTGATTGTTCTTCACGAAAACCAATGAGAAGACACTTTGCTTCAGGGTTCCCCAGAGCTCTTCTCTCCCTCAATCAAGAGAAGAGCTCAGGGCCCGGTTGTTCGAAAGCCGATTAACTTAATCCAGGATTAGCGTCAACTCTTGTTTCATGTTTTCAACTTTTTGCTGAAAGTTTCTTTTGCTTATTTCTGTTTTTCAAGATTGACTTCTTCTAATGTAAAGTTTTGCCGAATATCAGCGTTGAACAGCATTTAGGAGTAGAGAAATAAACTCCTTGGTTAATTTTTAATCTGGGATTAGCGTTAATCGGCTTTTGAACAACCGGGTCCAGGGGTCGAGATTGGCTGTGACCAACTAGAGTCGTCTTTTGTAAACAATAATTCGACAACCACGTTGAAGTCAACTGGTTGATTTCTTTGGGAGGTCCACGACAGTGGAAGCTCCCGTTACACTGGTGATACTGAAACTCTCCAAAGCCAGAGTCGGAAATGAAGGATTTTGATTTTCTACATTCACTATTAGGTAACGGAGCAACTGAAAGCTCGATTTATGCCCAGCCCTCAAGTTATAAAGAAGAGAATTGAAGGTTTGATCGAGAGAGAATATTTAGCCAGGACGCCTGAAGACAGGTCAGTGTCAACACGCGAATCGGCTCACTCTGGTATTCAAATATAGATTTGCTATTGAATCCTAGAACAATTTTTGTTCCCGCCTTTTCGCTTCAACCTCCTCTCTTCTTATTCAACTTTCAGACGTTAATGCTTTATTATTAAGTGAGTTTGCTCAGGTGTTTCATTGCTTATGTGGAGTGGATGTTGTTTCTCTCTCTCCTGGAAAAGCGTCGATCGCCTTTCTACTGACAAAGGTTCCCAATTAACCTTGTTGGTTTGATTGTATTTCAGGAAAGTGTACGTGTACGTTGCTTGAGAAGGAATTCCCGCGCATACTATCAGTCGGTTCCGTGGAACATCAGATCCTTATCATATGTTGTACAGTGATTATTGGCTATGGATGCATGGAAAAGTCGAAATCAACCGGTCGATGGCCGCTGCCATTTTTTTTGGCTCAGCAGAGTTGTTTTTGTGTCAGATTATCTGTCAGTAGGTGGATCATTTTAAAACCGATCTCGGTATTTATTTCGACTGTGTTTGCTTGGGTTTATACTTGTGCTTATGGTTCGAATTTTTTTTAAAAAGTTCTTCGGTGGATTACTCAGCTGTAACACCGTCAAATGGTAATCAAGGATTTAGGCGAAATTAAAAGCGCAAGGATCTGCGGTTACACTGGTTTGGGTGTCAATTTCTGGAGAAAAGTGTCCCAACACAGTAGTAAAGCTGGATTTTACGGATCTTGAGACGTTCATTAATTACAGTCATCGCCCCAAAGATTCAATTTTGAGAAGGAAAGTTGAATTTCCGCGCTCATTGCTATCGGTCACGCCAAGTGCTGCCGTTGATCATGGCACCGATTTCGCCATCGTGCGATCCGTCGGGCCTATCTGTCTGCCTTGTTAAGAGACAAAATTCATGGTGAAAAGAACCGTGTTTTTTTTTCGGTCGAGAAATCATGTATTATATTCCCACAATCCGGCTTCGAAAATTGTTTTCATCCATAATAACGCATGCTGTAATTTGCAAAATCTTCGATAGGCCTGTTAATAATTTAATGGGTATGAAAGAGGGTTCTCTTGGAAAAAAAGAATCAGAAAAATAAGCGGCTACATTTTGCTGCCCTGTTTAGATAAACTGTTTAATTTTGTAAGATTTCTTGTGGAATTTACGCAGCGCTGTTGTATCCTAGTTTTTCACTGCCTGTGTTGGAATTGCAGTGTTTTATTTGTTAAAGTTCGTTCAGTGTAACTGAACCTTAAGAATAAAAGAGAGAAAGGAAAGGAACTTTATTTAAGAGTGTAGTCTTCTAGCGATGGAGCACTATTCAGTGGGGACACTGTAAACTGATCAACAAATTAGCACAAATCAAATCAAATTAGAGGGGAAAACCGGAGTACCCGCAGAGAAACAGAAACCCTCTCGAGGCAGAGAAGAGAAGCAACAAACTCAACTCGGGCCACATTGGTGGAAGGTGAGTGCTCTCACCGCTACACCAGCCCTGCACCCCTAACTAAAAGGCCCGTGACCCTTTGAACTCAACCTCCTAAGAAAGGAGCCATGGTGATTCTTGGCCTTGCAGGGCTGAGTTTCTTTTAAATCTGTTATAACTGTATTACTTTAATTTTATTAATATTTGCCTTCACAATTATGGTTTATGGTTTACATAACATCGCTTACATTACCTTGAACTGTGTCAACCGAAGGTAATTTCAGTTTGACATCTTATGATTCTTTGTTCCACGCATAATGTATGACGCAAATGAAAGTTAAACTGAGACCCTGCAGTTACTGATGAGAGAGAAGTTTAAAACTGTCAGTGTAGATATTTTGCACGCGAACTATTCTGACTTTGAGAACAGAGCCTACAACTGCACGTGACTGATTCGTTATTCATGTACTAGGTTGGGTGTGTAGGGCACACACCATCTCGAACGCGAACTTAAGTTGGGACAACGGTTTCTCAAGGGACGACTTAAGAACTTCGGGTCACCCATCTTTCTTGGGGACCGTTCATTTACTTGCATTTTCCTTGGGATGCTCTCTCATTAAGCTGAGTTTTAGCCACAAGGAAAGATTGTCCAAAGACGTGTTTCTTGTATGTACTTCATGTTGTGGTTAGTCTAAGGGTGGCTGATTGTCATGTTGGCACTTATCGTCTCCAAAACTATGACATTTTACATAGCTCAATGCGTTTTGAACAAATCGCACCAATCCATTGTCATCTTGGTGGTTCACATGAATTTTAATCTCTCCGTTTCTGGTGTTTCGGTAAATCTTTATTTCCGCGTTTACGGTAGTATTCCAATCCTCATGCAAGCTTCTCTCCATACCCTCGGGTGGTTCCCATTCTTTTTCCCTGTGCTTCACATCGTTCTTGTCGTATGAAATCTTTCCATGCCGTAGACGAGTATGAAGCAGTAACTTCAAATCTTTCTCGGGTATCGCTGCGGGGCTTTTGTTACTTGGGCAGGACTGAGGAACATCATCATTTTTCATGGATGCATTGTGAGAGGGAGGGAGCCCAGGGCACGACTGTACATTTTTGTCAGCTCTTAGCTCGTCGCCTAAAAAGATAACGAGCACTTAGAAATAAATTATTACTTTCTTAGTAAGTTCATCTGCTCGTCCGCCGGAAGCGAAAAACCTTAACAATTTTATTTACCATTAGCACAAGGACAATTATCCGGATACATAAGAGTGCTAAATTTATATTAATTAATAATAGAGCTCAGCGAGCAGCTTTCAGTTTCACATGCTTACTGATCCTAACAAATAAGCGTACTTTCACTCGCTCAAAGAACAACTCGTAAAAATCTACGTTCATGTTACAAAGAAAAACGATGAGACTTATCTTATTATGAAACTATTCACCCAATTTCCTTTGAACATCGATCCTTAAACCGTAAACCCCATTAAGAAACAAAATGTAGTTGTGACTGATAATTGTGTGGATAAGGTTCAGCCCCCTGTCCCGTGGGTAGTAAAATTAGATTTTCATTTTGTCCTTCCGAGAGCGGAGCTTCTCTTTTCATCCGCTCCCTTTCTCTTTCTCCCATTCTTTTCATCTCTTACCTCAAACCCTTACCCTTCTTTCTTCTTTTTCCAGCGGCCTAATTCTTCCACCTTCGTAAACAATGTGTTCGTCCATTCCTTTGTTTTGTTTTGTTTTTTTCACTTGGTTCGGCTTGATTTAGCAGTTAACAACCATTGAGTAAATAGTAGTGGAATGCTTCATACTTACTTGACATATCATGGTGCTCAAAATTGCCTGACGAGTCCTGCTCCACAGGTTCGTCTTGATTCGCACCTTCACAGGACTTTGAACTGTCAGGTGGCGGTTCGATCGTTGAACGCACTTGATTATGTGGGCTGTGCTGAACATCATGAGTATCAATCCGTAACCCCGATTCTATCGCAGGTTTAGCTATGGCTACTTCTTTTCTTGGGTTGGGATGAGATCTAGTTAAATCTGCATCAGTGCTTTTGGGCAGATTTTTCAAACAAAGAACTTGGCCTTTTTCGCCCAGAAGGTCTCCAATAGCTTCAGTGATTGCCTGTTCTTCATCCCGTGATACATCGTCAGTGTCGCAGAGGATGATCACTATCCTTTTTTCTAAAAGAAAGAAGGTGTTTTGGTCATTAGATTCAGATAGAAAACAATTTAACACGGTTTATGAAATTAAAATGTAGTTCTTGTGCACACCGAAATCAAATTCCTTTGCCATCCACTAAACAAAAGAAGTTCTTGTTTGACCAGCCAATAAACCTCTAGTTGGACATTGATGACAAATGGTGACGTCATGCGAAAATCGTCATGACGGTGTCCTGAAGATCCAATCACGATAGCGGAGACCCCCTGCTCGACAAGTCCCTGCAAGCAAAAAGACGGGCCCCATGAGCTATCGTCCTACAACTCTAAAGATACCTGTTGATGGATATTATTGTTATTTATGTTGCCGCTCAAGGTTTGATCCCCAGAACCGCGTACCAAAATGTATTATGTATTTATTCAAAGGCTTGAAGATCTGTCTTTCCCAGTGTCCACGAACTCAAAATTGTCTTACATTAAATTGAATTTTTTTTCGGGTTGACCAGCATGAAAATATAGACCGTATCTTACCGACACTGTTTTGAGCCGTTATTAGGAGTTCAGTATACCGAGTGTCCTTCTTCAAATCTTCAGCTGTTAACATGACAAAACAGGATCTCACTGGATTAGTGGAGATCAGTTGATTCAAAACTGACGGATCTTTGCTTGACATTGGGGATATACCAAGAGAAAGGAGATCTCCAAACACGTCTTCAATGAAAGCCAAATCCGATTCGTTTCGATACAAGATTGCCACGCTTAGTTGAGGAACACTGCAAGTGTGAGGGAGCTCAGCGTACGACTGTACATTTTTGTTAGCTCTCGGCTCCTCGCCTGAAAAAAGAAGGAGCTCATAACATTAAATTACTACTTTCTTGCATTAAATTTGATCGGCTGCTAAAAAAAACAATTTTCTTTTTTCATTGAATACAAAGACAATTTTGGGGATACGTAGCAGTAGAAAATTTATACTTGGAAGGCACGGGTCACCTAGAAAAACTATAATAGAGCTAATCAAGCAAGGGCATAGTAACAAAGACAGGAAAAACAAACAATTTAGTTTTAAATAACTTTATCGTGAAACGGTAAGTCAATATTCTGAAAGTAGGTCTATGATTATGTTGTGCATGAGGGCAGGTTCTGGCTTCGGTGATAAGCTCCTGGTTCTACTGATTGTTTTACGGAGGAATCCTTTGATACCCGTAAAGGCGCTGTTACACTGTGAAATGTTTCGTGCAACTTGTCCCGCTACAGTGTCGCCAAAACATTGCGAGACAAGTTGCACGAAACATTTCACAGTGTAACAGCGCCTCAAGGGTGCTTTCCTTTGGGATGATCCGAAAAAGGATCACTAATCCAAGATCATGGTGCATCAAAGGAACCGAAAAATCCTTTCCCAGAGAGAATTTATTGGTTCCTCACCGTGATCCAAATGATCTTGGATCAATGATCCTTTTTCAGATCATCCCAAAGGAACACACCCTTAATTTTGCTCAGGCTTTACGAACGTAGAAAATTCTTTTCAAGGCAACCTAGTAAAATTCATTTGTTTGGTAATTGTCAACGGTTGAAAGAAAATGTCAAAGGAGGATGGAAGTGACTCTCCTCTCTTTTTATCCATCACTCTTGTTCAGTTCCACTACTTCCGCAAACATTGTGTTGCTTCATTTCAGCTGTTGTTCTAGTTTTTTTTTTAACCCGGCTCTTAGTTTAGAGGTTGAGAACCATAAAGTGGCTATTGGAATGCCTCAAACTCACTTGGCTTTTCAACAATCACAAAATCCTCTGATGAGCCCTGTTCCATAGGTTCGCTTTCCCTTTCATCTTCAAACGAGTTTGGACTGTCAGGTGGCGCTTCGAACGTCCTCTCTTCCTCAATTGTTGTTTGACTTTCAAGTCCATTCAGTGACTCCAGTGGATTAGTGCCACGGGGGGGATTTTGGTCATCCTCTGTTTCATCACCTCGTTTCCCGAGTGTTAGAACAGGAATGGGCTTAGGAACAAATTTTTGCTTCTTGTCCAGGGGATCGAGGAAATGAATCATGGCTTCTTCATGGATGGGCCTGTGTTCTTTCTCCCAGGAAAATATGAAGCTTTTTCTTCCATCCATTAATTTCTCGTCGAACTGAGAGGAAATCTTTCTATAAGCCCAGCGAGACAGTACACTGCCCTGTTTCTCTGCCTCGTCTTTGTAATTATGATCTCCACCAATCACGATAATAACTTTTTCATCTAAGAGCAAGTTAAAAAAACGTTATTGCAAAGGAACCCATTGTCGTGCGGACTCATTTCCCGAAACAGCGGCTGGTAATTAGGCAAACTTCACTTTAAAATTTTCCCGAAAACATCGAATAGCAAATCTTCAATACACCGAGATTTGATTTTCGATTCTTTTAAGAAAACAAAAGTTAACAAAAACGATATTGAATTGGCATAAAAGGAATCATCGGCACCTGATGTATGCCTCTTATATATCATGATTACTCGGAAACTGAAAGTGAAACCTTTGATCGGGGAAAGCAAGTTTCTTTTCTTTCTTTCCTGGAAACTGAAAGCGGACCCCTTGATAGGAGAATGCATCGCTTGCCTACATTATGTTAGTTTGAGTTAATTTCTCTTTCGCGACCGAAATGTTTGTACACAGGGGTACTCAGCACTAAACTGAAACAGTAGGTTTTGCTACCTTAACCTAGTCATCACTTTATGCTTTCATTAGAACAAAGCACTGAGGACCCAGTTTTCCTGTCCAAAGCGGCAACTTGAGTAAGACGAAATAAACAAAACACTTCCGCCTTACAAATTTCTGACCGTCTGTCTGTTTCATTCAAAAGATATATAAATGGTTGGCCACTCTTTAGGTTATAGGAAAATTTGTTGCTGTGAATTCAAAGATCTAGCGTCCACTACTGAACATTTGCTTAGATGCCATTTTACTGCGATGCAGTAATCACCTCCGTAAACACATCACCTACCAGTTTTCTTCATCAAAGCTCTGTAAATCATGGCGTAGCCAATACCTGCGTTTTCTTCGTTGATAGACAATCGAGATTCGTTTGCATGGACAACGAAAATGGCATAATCCATCTGCGTATGTTCTTTGATGATGCTATCGCGCACATCAGCCATGTCACGAAGGTCGAAGTAACGCTGAACCGGAGAGATGTCAAAACCAACTTGCGCTTCGATGCTTTTCAGCAACTTTTCCACTGACTCCAAACGGAAGGTATGATCGCAGTTGAAAAGATGAAAACTTTTGGATTTAATCTCTTCTCTTGATCCTGCTCCAGGATCTTGTATATTAGTAGTGGAGATAGGTGGTTCGGCCATTTCTTGTGATATTTTTCAGTTCTTGGCGATATTTTCCCGGAAGAAGCGAATGACACGATTTCAAGGAAACTGCTTGTCTTGTCAAAACAAGTCACGCAAGACCATAGCTACTTCCGCCTTATAAATATATGGACCCTCACCCGGCTCGTAATCTCTAGCAAAAATTTGTTCCTACAAAATACTTCAATAACTCTTTCAGAATAGACCTTGTTCATAAATGGCGGCCAATTTATAATTCTTTTGTCGAAGTGCAAATTAGCCTACCAAGCCTCGATACCATACAGTGACTTGAAAAGAATTCTTGCTCTAAAATGAGGCTTGGTAGGCTAATTTGCACGTGGACAAAAGAATTATAAATGTCACCGCCATTTATGAATAAGGTCTATAGTCAAAACTCTTAACTAGAGTTTCAAGCGGAGGCTCAGTGAGTTCTTGGAAACACCCTTTGTGACGTCAAACACGGTACTTTGACAAGTGAAAAATTTGCAATTATTCTATTCTATAGACAACAATAAAATTTCGCAACAAAGGCACTCAATGTATAATACAGAAAGGATTTTTCGCATTTATTGGAATGTCATTAACGGCGAAATAGTAACTCAATTACAAAATACAGAGGGAAGATATGTCGCAGTTATTGAAATTTCAGTAATGGCGAAGTAGCCAAACGTTATAATAGGATAGAGGGAATATTTCGCAGTTAATGAAATGTCGTTAACGACGAAGTAGTCTATTACCATAAAAGATTAGCGAAGATATTTCGCAGTTAATGAAATTGCATTAACGGCGAAGTAGCCAATCGAAACAATAGGATAGAGAGGATATTTCGCAGTTATCACAATTTCGTTAACGGCGAAGTAGTAAATCACGAGAATACATGTGCGAAGATATTTTGCAGTTAATGAAATTTCCTTACCGGCGAAGTAACCAATCACAATAATAGCATAAATGGCATATTTCATTTCATCAAGTTATTGAAATTTCATTTATGGCGAAGAAGACAATCACAATAGAATAGTAGAGAGAATAATTCGCTGTTATTTAAATGTCATTAACGGCGAAGTAGTCAATCACAATAATTTACTAGCAAAGATGTTTCGCAGTTAATGAAATTTCATTAACGGCGAACTAGCCAATCGCAATAATAGAATAGAGGGAATATTTCGCAGTTATCGAAATTTCGTTAACGGCGAAGTAGCCAATCACAACAATAGAATAGAGAGAATATTTCGCAGTTATTCAAATGTCATACTGACTGAGTTTTCATAATTTTAGTTTCAGGAATATTGAATCCAAATAGCCAGCAAGCTCAAAGTAGATAACTGTACTCTCAAGGACGCGATCATGGATCAAGACGGTCAATTAGAACAATTGATCAAAAGCATAAGGAGTTTCAAGATTGTTACTTTTGAGACATGTGGTGATGCATTGATTGGTGAAATCGAAGGTCTACGACTGAACGTCGCTCTCTTCGGCATGACTGGCTCAGGGAAATCAGCCTTGATCAACACTATCTTCGAATGCTTGGGTTTTGAAGCGCCTGCAATGATTCAGGCAACGTCTTGCGAAAGAACGCGAGTGCTGGACTGTTTTCCTGTTCCTGGGAGCCATGTTACGTTTTACGACACTGCAGGGTTTTTTCATCTTGGCAAGATAGAGGAAGGTCATTATTTCGTCAATCACTCTTATCATCATCATATATCTTTATTTACTCTCGGATTTTTAGAGTAGCTTGGTGTAGCTAATATCTCCGAGCATTTACCCTCCCAACCATGATACACCATAGAAGACAGACTACAACACCGGGAACTACATGCCCTACTCTGCGACAAGTGTGCGGGTTTCTTTTACGTCCCACAGGATTATGAACACTGAAGGGTTGTGAGACGGGACCTCCGGCTTATCGTCCTTATCCGAGAAGACTAGAGAGTCTAACCATTTGCAGATGTAATTACAAAGGCAGCACTTTCTCCTCAGTTATTTAAAGACCCTGAGTGTTGGTCCGTCCGGAGTTGAACTCACGGCCTCCCGCGTGACAGCCCGGTGAGCATCTTTTCTATGCTAACGCAAGCTCCAGAAAAGGGGGAAGGGAAGGAGGAGAGGCATGAATGATACGGGAGACCGGGGAATAAAGGCCAGATAAAGGAGTCGTTAGAGGGAGGAAATAACCAGAGTATCAGCCTTTCCTAAGGGGTAGGGGGTCAGGGAAAGCAGGGAAGGAAGGATTTTCTTTCCCTCCTCTCCCCTCCCAAGAAAAGCCCGATGATCTGGCTTGGAACGAAAGTAACCAAGGGAGAAAGACATCGTGATGTGAGCGAAAGTTCCCAATCCCCGCTACGGGGGCAGGGGGAATGGAGGGGAGGGGTAGGTATGATAACCTTAAATATTATTTCATGTTTTTAACAGGTGAACTATTTCGTATCATTTACGGACTTGAAAAACCGGGAGATGACTTGACACGAGACGCTGCTAGTGCATGGAAGGCGACTAAAGGCGGACTTGCTGCCCACAAATACGAGAAGCCTCCAATTGCAGATCAGGTACACGTGGTCATTTGGGTGATCAGCTCCACTGATGTCAGATTTGAACAGGGAAAATACAGAGAAAATATTGACTTTGTTCAACACATCCTGAAGAGAGAAAGTAAGTCCTTACACTCCATCTTTACTAAAATAGACCGGTTTTTAATCTGTTGCCGTGATTCACTTAAAGCAAAAAAATTACTTTGGCTAAAGACATTTAAATAAGTGAAACAAAACACAAAGTTAAGACATGAAATATTCTTAAACCAGTTAGTTATGGTTATTTTTCATACTTGTGTCTTACAAAAATCAGCTTCAGTGTTTTGTTCATTATTTCAAAATTTTTGCCTCACCATTTGTAGAGAATTTTGAGTCCTCCATCAGAGAACAACATTAAGGTAGACGCAACCGTTAATCTTTCCTTGATGATCAGAGTTGATAGGACACTTAAAGGGACTATGTCAGCTGGGGCACATGCGCACTAGGGCCAACGTTAAGACTAATTTGCATACTAACGATTACGCAAATCCGCCATTTTTCTCCCTCGCGTTGATTACACGAAGATAGTTTACGTGTCTGTTTTTGGAATTTATGGAAATGGACAGCGCTACCGTTGAAAGCGAGTCAAATGCGGTAAGTGAAATTACTTTTTTTTCGAATAATGTGTTGCATTTGATATCAATCTTGTGTTCGATATCAGTAAAAGCGTGCAAGTTATTTATTTTCGTTTCTTGCTTCCGTTCGCAGGCAACTCCATGCCGCTGTAATAATACATGCAGTCGAAAAACTACGGCGAAAACGACTGGTTGCCCTTGTAAAACAGCAAAAGTGCATTGCACTGATTTATGTACCTGTGGCACGAAGAAAAAGTCCTGTAAAAACAAAGCGGTAAAACTATTGTAGCTACTGTAGCTCTTTTTAGTGGCTGAATCGATCATTTGTCACACGTCCGATGCATGCACGTGCTATTTTAGCAGTATTGCTCTTACGTTTCTTTACAAATCGACTCAATGTTTTTATTCGTAGCAGAATCAGGGACCTGTTGTAGCCCTTTCACCGACGCCTGACAGACCAACAGAGGAGGAAGAGAGAGTTTTGGAGAATCGCAGGGTAAAGGTAAGAAGTTTGGTTTAGTACGCAATTTATTTAGATTTATTTGTTACACCATAGCTTTTTTTCGTGCACTATAATTTGATGCTGACATTTGGATTTTGAAGTGGGAAATTATTTCAAATGTTTTGCTTTCCACATCGAAATTTCCCAATTCTTTGTCGTTGTCTACGGTCCACATTGTTGTGGACCCAAAACTTCAGGCCATAGCCATAGGTTTTGAGTCACATAATTTCGACAGTAATGCTTGGTTAAAGATTTAATTATTCTCCTGTCCTCTCTCTCAGGATGATATTAACACAGTGCAAAAATATAATACGATATTTATAAATTTCAGGAATTCATCTCAACTTTGGATGAAAAGACAGTGCGACAACTTTGTGTGCGGGCTCTAAGTAGAGGGGTGGGTAGCATGGAATATGTGGATAGTCTTCTTATCATGGAAGATGATGAAGAAGACACTGACAATGATCCTGGTGAAGGCACTGCAAGCAGTGGAGATCAACAACCACCTCACAGTGAACCAATCCCAGACTGGTGTAAATGTAGGCTTTGTCAACCTATGCCTCAAGAAATTGAAAACAAATGTTGCGGATTAAGAAAGTGTGTAACATTAGCAAGGCGTTTCCAGAAATTATGTCTGCATCCCGAAGTACTTGAACTGTGCATTAGAAATAGAGCAGATATTAGAAATGACCGTGAAGATAACAGTACATCTTCTTTCCGCAAGGCTGCTTACCGTCAGTTCATCTTGGAAAAGTATGGTTACCTTGGAAAAGGTAATCGAAAGGTTGCCCCTGCTTGTGTGGTGTTGAGTGTGAGAAGACATTATCCTTCCCCAACTGGTATATACATGGGTTTCAGACCAGAATAAGGTTTTGCGAATTTGTCATTCTTTTATTTTTGGTTGAAGTTGTTCTGCTGACAACAGAATTTTTAATATTTTGTCAATTTCTTGTTGAAAAAAGGGAAACATTGCTTGTTTTGATAGCCTGGTCTGCCATTTTAGCAACTTATTCCATATTTTCTTATCCTCTATTCTAAGCACTATTTTTACCTTGCTTTGAAATAAAAATATTAAAAGAAAAACACTTTCAGTGATACAAGGGGGCAACACAGACTAAATGTTAAAACCAGAGAATCTTAAAATAAGTCCTTTTCTATTGTTCTCAGTTGAGCGAAAAAGGAACAGAGTTTCACAGCTCACAGTCATCATGTTGTCAAGGCAACTTGCTTGCATTCATGATGGGCTTTGATGTCATGGGCAATGAAGCCTACAAATATATTATTTAACAAGCTCGTCAAGGGCCTAAATGTTATCACTGAAAACAAGCGAGTTGCCCTTGACAACATGGTAACTTGGTTGATAAAACTGTCTCCAGACCTCGATTGCGTCACACACAAGTGATAATCGTAGTAGAAATTGGGTTTTTGTTCAAGTATACATTTGCAAGCATCGTACTGTCATGAATATTGACACCGGTATAAATGACACCTTTATTGAAAGAAATTAGACCTTTTTAGCTTGCATGTTTTGTTTCCTTTGTGTTTTCATAAGTTATGTGTACAATTTACAAATGCTTAAGACAACATTTGCAAGAAACTGCTCCATAGAGTAACACCACGTTGTCTGGAATGGGAAGACAAAACATACAAGCTAAAGAGGTCAGTTGATCACTTGGTTGTTTTCAGTTTAGCTAAAAATAAATCAGTTTTATTTTGTAAACCTAGATTTGTGTTTGATAAACAATTCCTTTGAGGACACAGGTGGCACTTGGCCAATAGTTGGTGCAATTCGCGCAGGATCATCCTCAGACAATGAAACATGTCGATCTACTGGGTTGCAGTCATCAATTCTTTGTTTAAATATCTTGGCCATCAGGATGGGAATATAAGCAAAGTCTTTGGAGACTTTCACTACTCTGGTGTTCCATTCTTTAGTTCGTTAATTATATTTTCGTGTGTGCTGTGCTTCACCACTGTCTTTAAGGGATATTGGTCGGTTGATGTGGTAATTCCAATCCACAGCTGCAAGTTGCCTTCTCCCTTTGTACACTTGGTAACTACAAAGAACAAAACAGACAGAAAACAATGTACAGTTTGGCAAAAAATTGCAAGTAACCCTTCATTAAATTTTATTAGACCTTTTTTCAAGGACATAATGAAATAAAGCAATTTACTTGTATGAGCATCTCTTCAGAGTGTACCCAAGTGACATGCTGTTTGCGCATTCAAGGGAACCTGTGTGTCTGAAAGCAAAAAGGAAAACCATATGTGAACCAAGATTTCTGAACATGGTGTGTTTGATTTTGTTATAGAAATGTACACAATGATAATTCATTACATTTTCAACAGGCATGGCTGTGTTCATGTTGAAATGAATAGTTTTTACACCTTGGCAAACTAGCACTTTTTAAAACGTGTTCCTACTCCACTATTGTGTGAACAAGCCCTAAGCGAGCTTTTATATTAATTTTTCATAGTGATACACGTACATAACACCAAGCAATTATCTCCCACTAAAGGGATTAGACAGTAATGAATTTTTGCCAATTATGCATTTTTATTACCAATTGGACGTACCTGAATTTTACATAATACTTGAAACTTTCAAGGAGAATAGGTTCCAGGATAATTTTCTGGAGGGTTACAAAATCCTTGTCACGCCGGTCAAACCAAGGGGGGTGCCCACCATCTTCAGTCATTTCTCCATGGTCACATTGTCCTCCTGTCCACTCATGGTCATTACACACATGGTGAAGAAGACCTATCCACTTATTCTGGAGGGATAACAAAATCTTGCCAATCATAGCACAAACATTCAAAAATCTTAAGGAACAAGCAACTAATGCTGGTAATTTCCCTGTCCAATAGAAGATACCTTCAAAATGGAAGCAGCGTTCACTAGACTGTCACTGTTTGATGCAGTTGAACAACAGTACCAAAAGTGGTTGATGATATGGTCTGACCATTTGGCTATCTTCTCATTACCCTTGTTGCTGGCAACCTAGTAAACAAGTAGTGATACGAAAAAGTGATTCTCTTCCCTGTAGTGATAAAATATTATCCAAGGTTTAAATATTAACAACCTTGTACACAGTGGAGCATGGACAGAGGCAAAATTTCTCATTTGATAAGCAGATAAATGCTCCATTCATGACCATGTCAAACCTCAGTTATCTACTCTTTTTTGTCTGGGTCCAATCTGTTCAGAGATATCAACAATTGAAGATAAAGACTATTGGTTAAAGCATTGAATCATTTTTACTGAAAGCAGATTTCAAGCAGAAACTCACAGTTGTATATTATTATGCCAAGGGAAATTGTAGACAACATACTCATCAGCATTTGAAACTTGCTAAATTTCATATTTGCGACTGTCAAAACTCTCTATTATGGCGACCTTTTACCCCAAACGCAGCGAGTCTGGAGAATCAAGGTTCCACTGTACTTTGGCAATGAAGTAACTTGTGAAGCAACCAGTTAATCTATTCCTTAAAAATTGTGTACAAAAAGTGCTTTCAATGGATTAAAGAATTGAATTGGCTGAAGCAGAAAATACCATAATACTCTTTGTTTGTCCACCCAAATTTTGAATCAGCATTGTTTCCTGTTTCCCGTCCCAATGGAAAAAAAACAATGCTTATTTAATTGTGGGTGGACAAACAAAGAGCATGATGGTATTTTCTGCTTCGGCAAATTATATGTGAAAATTATACCCACCATAAAGATTGCTCCTCTTCACTGTCAACGTCACTATCATCCAAATCCTTGTTGTAACTGAGGAAAGAAAGAGCTTCACCCAGTGGTTCACTGTATGAAGAGAAGACCACTACAAGTTAATAACCTGACCAAATGGAAAGGAACTCAGTCTATGAAATACTGTCAATAATTATTTTTCACTTTTTCCAGGAGCTGACATTCAAAATTAATGTTTATCATGGCCAATACATTGGCAATGTGCATCGTGAATTAACCGTGAATGATTGACTGTATTCCTCGACACAAGAGATGTTTGAGTTGGGGAGAGGACTGGGCAAGTGTCCATCCTCTCCATGGCGCTAATCAAAACTATTAGTGTGCACATATTTACGTGCATTTCTGGACTTGACGTAGCTGATAGCCCGGTAATAGGGGAAAGAGGCAATTCAAAAAAATGCCCCTCTATAGAGTGTTCTCACGTGACGTCACGGCGGCCATGTTAGTGTTCCTAAACAATGGAACGGCGGCCATGTTGGTGTCCCCAACTAATCCTTTGTTTCGGGGGAAAAACAAGGTTACTGATCACGTGAGTGAAAACACTTTGTAGTAATCAGTCACTGAGTTTTAACTCAAAGTTGCATTTGCCTGGTTATCTTTCTGTTCCCTGTGGCACAAATATTAGAACTTAGCTATAGTACCACGGCAAAAAAAAAATTTATAAAACCAGGCGGTCAAGCTGATATTTGCCACTCTTTCATCTTTGTGTCCGCAGTTATCACCATCATAACAGTGTTAACCCATGATGATGAAATCCAAACAAGGGCAAACCATGAAGCAGAACGGAAGAGATTAAGCGAAGCTGCTATGGAGGTCACCAGAATCGATAGGAGAAATGTGAACTTCGTCTCAAATTCATTTGGTGATCCGAAAGATTACTCTCCTGTTTATAAGAAATGCGTGATGCAGGTAGTTGAGGAAGCGCTGAAGTGCGGGGAACGTTCGGTTAAAATGCGCCAAGTTCAGAGAGAAGGATCTAAGACAATGGCTCGGAAAATGCGCGAGACTAAACCCGAGGCTGGAAAATTCAAGAAACCACAAGATAACACTTTCAAAGAATAGGCCATATTTTTGGCCAAACTTTGCTAGTCAGCTCTAGAAATGTGGGCCTGAGCTGAAAATTGCAACCTTACTTGTCAATATTACATATCTTACTAGTAGAAATCATTTATTAGAGAAGCATTTTTTAAATTTTCAGAGCTTGCAGGATTGAGTTCTAGTTAACAGCGAAAAAATATGGTAAATGTAGTCTAAATTGTGAATGTTAATTGTTCATGATATTTACATCTAAACTACTTATCAATGCCTTTGTCTTGCGGTGGGCTTCAGTTGGCGGGAGGTTTTTTTCTGAATGTTAATCACTTTTTACGTATTTATCATGAAGCAACCAAAGCTCTATCTAAGACGAAGGTGTATTGCACTAGCATTGAACGGGTGCACTGTATTTCCTAACAAGTTAACACTAACACTTATTTCATTGTTTGAAACGGAAAGCAAAATGCTTAGACCGATAAACTTAATGTGCGCACCTAAAATGTGTTTTTTCATGCGTTATTAAATATTGCTGTCTAGTATTTATTCATGTCCCCGTTTTCACACGGCGGTGGCAATGAACAAAAGAAAAAGCTCAGCTTGGAACAGACTCCAACACGAACCGGCGCATGTTTAAATTATGACGGTTGGCGCAAGCGCACATTATTCTCACAATTCTTAGAAAGACGGCCACGGACACAAAGCAATGTTGGTTATTTATAAGATTTGTCACTTTCGCATGAAATGGCTGCTAAGGAGGAGATCATGAAGTTTTACCTTTTCAACTGCGATGAAACCTACGACTTGAAAACAGTTGAAAAGCTCTTATTGGACGTAGAAAAGAAATACGGCATGAAAATATCTGCTGAGTCACATTACTTTGGCCTTCAGCGAATGGATGAGTTCGTTGACACAACATTGCCGACATTGAAGATGGATTTCGCCATTTTTGTTCTTCATACAAATGAATCTCGGCTTTCTATTAACGAAGATAATGCGGGGATTGGCTACGCGAAGTTCTACCGAGCATTGTTACGTGCCACAGGTCAGTTTTAAAACAAACTTCACTTCCGGGCTTACTCATTTGAAGCTCTTAAAGGTACAAGTTACATCTTTACTTTTTAACGTTTTTCTGACCTGTGCGAGACTAGGAAGTAGCACCCAAAGAAGAATTTCACTTTCTTTCGATTCAATGGCCGGCTGTTTCCCCAGGATGTTATCCAAACTCTGATATATGAGTCAGGTTTTGTCCATCTCCCAAGGAAAGAAGTGCTTCGGCAAAACAGCTAGATTCTCGTTTCCAACTGGTATATCTTCCGTTGACTTAAAACTCGGAACTTCTTAATAGAGCTTTTCATATCCCTGAAAAACCATTTCAAATGACCAAGATCAACGGTGATTTCATTGAAATTCTGTTATTTCTCCGGTGAACCTCCTCGCTTACAAGAGACGACAGTGCAATCCCGTCTAGAATATTCTATTGTTCAAGAATTGAACTGTTCACAGTATCCGCAAGAAAAAAATGCAGGAACGGTATAATTCTTTGAGTAAAAGAACTCGAGCTTCTAGACTGAACACACTCTGACATTTGCAAACAGAACGCTCACTTTCGCTTTCAGATCAATCTCGTACCCAGAGTCCTCGGGCTTCTTGGCCAGTGGGTGAGCGCCCGGAGAGACTCCGAGCAGGCAGTCCGACAGGAAGTCGGTAAGTAATTCGGAAGCCCCAGAATTTGGAGGGACATTCAAAATCTAAAACTAGTTTCAGTGCTGTTTGATTTTTTCTACCTCAGAAATATATAAATCACAAAAATAATAAAACTATGTCTTATACCGCACGGGAATTTCTCACCCTGCTAAAAAGTGATTACTGTTGCTGTTGCAAAATACCCTGCGAGCAGAGTCTCTTTCGATCTTCCTAGATAAGTCGGGAAGAGGAAAGTAGACTCTGCACGCCACCTCCACATTTTGTATTGAGCATGCGTTAAAAATTGAAAATTATGTATCCAGTGTCAGTCACGCGTGACCAGTAGCCACAAAACCACAAAACGAAAACAAACAGTCGGAATATTTTCGAACAACTCTGGCAAACACACGACAATCAAGGAATCATTTCATTGGAAACTCAAGATAGTCCATACATCTTAAAATGCCATTTTATTTTTTTACTGAAAAATTTATAGGTTTCTGTCAGACTAGTTTCTGTAACCGACACATATAGGAAAAACTCATGGGAATTCTGACAGTTAAAATTTCCACGCTGTTGTAGATTTCAAAATATTGATGACGCGTGGCGACTGATCATGCGCAATCATTAAAAAAACAGGTTTGACAAGTCGAAACTGGACTGACTCATCCAATTCTTTGGATGAGCGGCAAATCAAAGAATGTGGAGGAGGCGTGCAGAGTCTACTTTCCTCTTCCCGACTTATCTAGGAAGATCGAAAGAGACTCTGCTCGCAGGGTAGTTGCAAAAGTACCGTGGGAAACATTACATCAGTCTCTTTAAGGCGAAATCCGTGGAATAAGGTCTTGTCGAAGCCATTCAGAATTATGGAAACATCAAATTGTAGAAGAAGAGGTCATTTGTGTCGTTTCCACAAAAAAATGGTCGATCGTGTTGCTTGCACGAGGGCATTCTCATTGCATTCTGAACGATGGAATGTACGCTGAAACACCAAAAATACACTCACCGAAAGTGTCAGAGGTTTCATCTTCACTTGCTCTTACAGCAAGCCAATGATCATTCCGCCAGTTTCTTTGTGTGTAAGGCTAAAATTCTTGTTTCTCGAACACTTTCAACCCGCCATTTCTACTGTTAACGGTTTTCTCTTTTCTGCTTCCGTTTAAACTCAACCATACGTCATAAGACCGGAACCCACGTTTTCTGGGAAAATGGAGTCGATTATCCCAGAGTCTCTCCGGGCGCTCACCCGCTGGCCAAAAAGCCCGAGGACTCTGGGTACGAGATTGCTTTCAGATTGAGTTGTTTGATATTCTCGTGACGAGGATGTCACGGTAAAAGCCGGAAACAATTCTTGGAAAGATTTATTTCAACAACGCGCACTTGTCTTGTTTAATACGCGGGGATGATTTTCTCGGAGAAAAAGAAAGAAAATTACAGGTCGGCTTGGATGTGACCGGTGCAGCTGGCTGAAATAGAATTTGTTTTATTGCGCCCTTCTCTGCAGAGATTCGATGCGTTTCCCACTGCATTTTGCAAACTATTTGTAAGCTCGCATACAGAAAGACCAATCATTTTTACAGAGGATTCTGTCAATACAGGAGCTCCATTTGAGTTATTGTGGAAGGGAGAGGATACGTTGCATTCAATAGAGCTGATATTTTGAGCTTCTTCGCTCTTGCACTTAAAAAAGAACGATTATTAACTTTACGTCTTACTGAATTCTATCCGGTCTATCGCAGATGGCAAAGTATTGATAGTGATTGGCGGTGATACATATTACAAGGATGAAGAGGAAGAAGAAAATTTCGTAATGTCACGCTGGGTGAGGAGAAAAATATCCCCTCAGTTCCGTGAAGAGGATATGGATGGACGAAAAAGCTTCATTTTGTCTTGGAACAAGAAGCACAGGCCAATTCACGAAGAAGCGTTACGACATTTCCTCAACCCCAGTAAAAAGGGGTGCACCTTCAATCATACTCCTCCACCCAAACTTGTACCAAGCCACACAGAACCTGATTCGATCCCGCCGCTAGAGGCCAGTCATACAGATAGAGAGGTTTGAATACCGGCCTTGCTTTGTAATTCTTTTCCAAGAGATCTATCTAACCAGATAGCTTATTTGCATGAGCCGAGGCAACAATTCACTGTGTTAACATCATATATCTGCGAAATAACTTGCTGCCTTTCAGTTTGTAAAAGGATTCAAACTCCAGTACGATTTCAAGTAACTGGAGAGCTCCTGTAAAACTGCTACATCGGATGCTTCCTGAAGAAGGTTAACTTGGCCAGATAAAAGAACATTAACTTAACAGTTGATTAGTTTTATCCAATTAATTTATACCTTATACGTGGATTATCTTCCGTCCATGGTTGCTTGCTTAAATTTTCCAATGGAACGACCCAGACTGTAATCTGACCTGGTAAAAGCTTCCAGTATCGAATGTTCTGCTCAAAAACTGTTAAGTTGCATGGATTTGTCGTTTTCCTTTTTTGATTGCCCACAGTCTTATTAGCTTGAAATGAGAATCAGGATTGTCACTGTTTCTTTTATCACCGGCAGCCACTTTTGATGGAACAAGAGCAAGACGAACTCGAAGAGACCACACATTCCTCTTTGCTG
>OX421454.1:37516509-37519009 GCA_949126865.1 Montipora capitata
AAGGGTTAGGTAGCGCTTGCTTAGGAGCATTTGTGCAGGGGCCAACTGTTTCCTAAAATGACTTGAGCATAACTTGAATGTATAATTCATAAGCAGGTGTAATTGAGGTGCGGCGGCTGAGCAGGGGCCAGCAGTCTGACCTTTTATGATAGGTTTATTAGGTAGTGCCGGTTTTGGGGACATTTGTGCAAGGGCCAAATGTTTCCCTTCAGGGTCCGCTTCTCCCGTCTTTAAGCTACTCGAGGTTAATGAATTTATTTCAGTTCACGGTTTGTCATTTCACTCTAGGATTACCTGCTTGAGGGGCGGTTGTGCATGGGCCCACTGTTCCACAAGCATGACAATATTTCTCATAAGTATTAACATGTCGTTGGATACTAGCTTCCACTTTCTCATTCCCACCGGCGGGCACTATGATTGTGTACTTGCAAGTTTAAGTTGTTTTACAGTATTTCTCGTTCAGGCACTGTGCATTGCTTGGGCTTCGGGTGGGGCGGCCCTGTCTCCAGGGGTCGATCAGGGCTTTGGCGTGTTTGCCCTCACCTTTGCTGGGATGAGGTTTTTATTTCCGGTTTTTGTGTAATTTTATTTGGTATTATCAATAAACGGCCACTTAAAATGAGTGGCCAAATTACGGTAAATAATGGTGTCCGTTCAGTTCTCCCAGCAAACCGAGCTCACCCCTAGCAATGCACATTGTACAGCACATGGTTTACTGGCAAGCGAGCAAGGGGCATAAAGGACATATTTTATACTCCTTTTTAAATAAATCTGTTTCATGTAATTTTTCACAATACATTTATATATTAAGATACTAAAATAATTTTTTAAAGTTTACTTCTAAAGTTTACTTATAAAGTTCACTGATAACGTTTACTGCTAACGTTTACTGCTAAAGTTTACTTATAAAGTTTATCAAATGACACGCTATGGTGATTATGCGAATATTTAAACAAACTTCATGAATGCAAAGTAGCTTCCAAAATGGAAACCAAAATGGAAACCAAAATAGAAACCAAAATGGAAATAAAAATCATTTGAGAAACAATTTTGGTAAAAAAAATGAAAGTTGTGATTGGTTAAAACTGACTTGAATATATTTATTAAATCATTTTCATGGGAAAAATCCCTTTATTTAGTTTTCAATAACGTTACGCTTAGTGATTCTGCGTAAATTTATCAGATCTGTACTTTTATCAGAAAAAATATCAGAAAATAAATTTATGGGTACATTTTTGATTTGTTAAAATCACGGGAAAACTCCTTTCTTTGTTTCTAAGAATGTCATGCTTTGCGATTCTTTCATGTTCCATTTGATTGATTATGCGAATATTTAATCATGTAGTTTTTTTGCTTGGTAATATTTTTTAAAAAAACATATAGAAAAAATTTTGAAAAACAAATAGATTAATTTTTTAGTTAATTTTGAATCCAACGCAAAATCCAACGCCAAATTAATGCATATTAATTAGATTCAGTAGTTTTAAAGTAGGTATTTTTGCGCTGGGTTAAAATTTAAACTTCGTTTGTATTCAAATTTGTAAAATGCGCTGGTACCCCCAACTACTACACTACTCACAACAGCGCCGTGAGAAATAGAGAAAACATTTACGGGACAGAATAGAAGCAGCTTAAACAGGACACAAAATTTTGTCCTCAGAAATGCGAAGCAATGGTGATTGCAAACTGACTCCCACTATGACTTTGCGTAGATTGCAACCAGCGTCAACAAAAGACGAAATCCATGATTCACCTCTTAAGTTTTTGGGCTGATATTTTATAGATAAAAAAATCAAATAGAAGAAATACAAACAGAACATCGCAGAACGTGATACCGCAAGTGAGGTGAAGTGTTTAACAAGTCCTTCTCCGAGATTCTTTTTCAGTTGAAAATTGATGAAAAGTTCAGACTTGACAAAGGATCGTGAGGTAAGCTATGACACGACGTGAACCACCCCTTTCCGGGAAATCGTCAACAGATAACAAAGCAATTTGTGCTTTAATTTTATAAATACGAAAAACCCATAGATAAAATTGCAGACCGATACTTCATGTCGCAAGTAAAGTGAAGTGTTTAACGAGTCATACTCCGAGGTTCTGTATTTTTCAGGTAAGCGTCGGGTGAAAAATTAAAAAACGTTTCTCAATGTGATTTGACAAAGCGTTGACGTGACGCGAACCCGGGAAAGTGTGAACGACGAAAAAGCGTAAAACAAAGATGGCGGATACACATAGAGAGCGGCGAACTTACAAAGTTTATATTTTCAATTGCGATGGTACCTGCAATTTGGATGAAGTAACATCGCTTCTTAAGGCGGTCGAAGAGAAGGCAGACATCGAGATTAAAGTGGAGAAGTACCCCTATGAATTGAACGAAACGACGATTGTAGAGGCGGAAATTCGTTCAGGGCTGGAGATGGATATTGCTGTTCTTATGCTTCATGCGCAAGATATTTGCCCGTCTTTCGATGATAACCGCCATGGAAGGATTTACAACGCA
>OX421454.1:37531509-37566509 GCA_949126865.1 Montipora capitata
GGCCATGTAATATCCTCTATGTAATGGTCTTATATCCTTTGTTCAACTATAGCCATATTAAAGATCGTCTTCATTGCCATCTTGTCTAGTTCTGTTCTAGTTTTACAATATTTGATGTCATCAGTGGAGACTGTGATCAGCTCTTTAGAAAATAATTGTGATGTGGTTCGAAAGACTGTACAGTTATAATTATTTGATTCTCAATGATAATGAAGACTTGATTCCAAAGGAGAAATACAGTTCTCGATATGCAAGTGTGTCGGTTGTGATTCACGTGTGCATCGACATAGACGTGACCGACACCCGAGCAGAATTACAGAGAAAAGGCTGAGACGAATATTTTATAAAAGCCGAAAAAGGAGGAAACTTGCTGGAACATATTTGGTTAACAATGTACCGAGGTCACCCACATTTCGTGTTACTGGGACATCACTTGCTCGTATTACGCAAGTATAGGAGTTACCTCAGGTATGCGTTCAGGTATCTAAGCACGTGTTATGTAGCAGGATGAACAGGTAAATGCAAAGTGAAAGTTATATTTAATAAAGAAATCGGGAATACTCGGTACGATTTATAAAAGAATGTTGTGGTTTCGTTTTCTCAGAAACGAAAGGAATTCAGGGTGAACTATTTACACAGTGAGTCACAGTGGCCAATCAAAACAGAGTTTGTAATTGGAAATCTAAACATCTACGAGGTACAAAAACAAACTTGTGAACACGAGAACCTGAAGTATTGCAAATCATAATGCTGAAAAACACAAAAGCAAAGGAAATAAATCATGCATAGGACGTTTTGAATATGTGAATGATTTTGGGTTAGACTAGAGCGATATATTGTTAACAAGAGGCTCTAAGTAGCCTATACTCATGCGCTGCCAGGTTATTTGTACTTTTGTCGACAGTTTAATAATAATAATAATAATAATAATAATAATAATAATAATAATAAACATCCAAACAGACCGTGAAATCCATCACAGGAGGCCAGACATTGTAATTCAGAAAAAGAAGGCAAAGGAAACAATCATTGCTACTTGAAAATTGGCGTCCAATCTCCCTTGTTAATGTGGACACAAAAATAATGACTAAAGTAATTGCCACAAGAATAAAAAATGTATTACCTGATATTATACATTGTGATCAAACGCGATATGTTAAGGATCGCTTTATTGGAGAAACCATTAGATCAATTTATGATATAATGTAATTTACTGCACTGAGGAAAATATCCCAGGCCTACTGGTATTTATTGATTTCAAAAAGGCCTTTGATAGCGTTTAATGGAACTTTCTATACCGGTGCCTTGAGATATTTAACTTTGGGCCAGACTTTATTCACTGGGTGAAAACGTTTTACAAGAATATACAAAGCTGCATCATAAATAACGGTATGGCGTCAAATTTATTTTCGCTTGAACGCGGTGTTCGCCAAGGAGACCCTCTCTCTCCCTACCTTTTTATGGTAGCAGTGGAAACGCTAGCAATTGCCATTCGACAGAACCCAGGTATAAAAGGAATTAGTATTGGGAAAGAAGAAACAAAACTCTTACAATACGCTGAAGATACCACGGCGGTTCTTTCTGATACTAATTCTGCAAAAATATTGTTTGACCTACTAAACAGTTTTGAAAGCATCTCTGGTCTTAAAATTAATTATACAAAAACTGAAGGCATGTGGATTGGATTATCCAAAAACAACAATGAAAAGCCATTTGGCATCAAATGGTCTGATGAACTTGTTAAAGCATTGGGAGTTCACTTTACTTATGATCAACACCTGCTTAAGGAAAAAAACTTTATTGAAAGACTGGATAGCATTAAAAAACTTATAAACATTTGGTCGTCGAGGAATTTATCTATATATGGTAAAATTACAATAATCAAATCATTTCTTATTCCAAAGTTTGTTTTCATATGCTCTGTGTTACCCACACCTAAGGAAGTGGTTAAACAATTGAATCAAATGATATTCAAATTCCTATGGAACGGCACAGATAAGGTAACTCGAGTGTCAACAATAAATGAATATTCGGAGGGTGATCTAAAAATGATTGATCTAGAGTGCATGGTGAAGTCTTTAAGGTTAGCATGGCTAGAAAGGATTTTCAATAATAATGATGGAATAGGGAAGAGATATCTGGGACACAAATTACAACCCTTTGGTGGTTTGTTCTTTATGAATTGTAATTATGATATCAAAGATTATATAATTTCTTTCCAATTTTACCATGAACTTTTGTCATGGTGGTCAGAATTTCGCGAAACGTTCGCTTCAGAAAAAGATTGGGAAAATATTATTTGGAATAACAGAGAAATACGTATAGATAAAAAAACTAGCAACCTCGTCCCCAGGGCCTTCTCCTCTACGATTTCCAAAATGGCGGCTCATCTGGAGAAGACCCTGGCCAACGCCAATCTCGTACCCAGAGTCCTCGGGCTTTTTGGCCAGCGGGTGAGCGCCCGGAGAGACTCTGGGATAATCGATTTGAACTATATTTTTGATTGGCCGCTTGCGTAATAATGGCAGTCCGACAGGAAGTCGGTAAGTAATTCGGAAGCCCCAGAATTTGGAGGGAGATTCAAAATCTAAAACAAGTTTCAGTGCTGATTGATTTTTTCTACCTCAGAAATATATAAATCACAAAAATAATAAAACGACGAGGTTTGAATTATGTCATATACTGCACGGGAATTTTCCCACGCTGCTAAAACTGCTAAAAAGTGATTACTGTTGCTGTTGCAAAAGTACCGTGGGAAAACATTACATCAGTCTCTTTGAGGAGAAATCCGTGGAATAAGGTCTTGTCGAAGCCATTCAGAATTACGGAAACATCAACTTGTAGAAGAAGAGGACATTTGTGTCGTTTCCACAAAAAAAATTTGTCGATCGTGTTGCTTGCACGATGGCATTCTCATTGCATTCTGTACGGTGGAATGTACGCTGAAACACCAAAAATACACTTACCGAAAGCGTCAGAGGTTTCATCTTTACTTGCTCTTACAGCAAGCCAATGATCATTTCTCCAGTTTCTTTGTGTGTAAGGCTAAAATTCTTGTTTCTCAAACACTTTCAACCCGCCATTTCTACTGTTAACGGTTTTCTCTTTTCTGCTTCCGTTTAAACTCAACCATACGTCATAAGACCGGAACCCACGTTTTCTGGGAAAATGGAGTCGATTATCCCAGAGTCTCTCCGGGCGCTCACCCGCTGGCCAAAAAGCCCGAGGACTCTGGGTACGAGATTGGGCCAACGCTGATTAGCCCATTCATACGAACACGCTGATTGGTTTAAATACATTCTAAAGAAATATGGCGGAAGTAGCGAGTGTTTACACGAAAAAGAAAGGGCTTTAGGAGGTTGATTGCAGTTCAGTTCAAGCGATGTTGAATCAAACTGCCATTAACGATTCGAAAGGTGAATCTTTTCCGTTTTATTTTAATTTAAAAGATGTAACCTATACCATAGAAGTAGAAATAAGCCCGGGAAAATATACATAACGAGCGTGTAAACTTAGATCTGCCGACAGCTAGCGAGCTGCAGCTCATCACATGTGGTCTTATGTGCTGTTTTTGTTGTTCTGTATTCATGTCCAATTAGTTTTTCCGCGTACGGAAACAAAGAAGAGTTTGAAGCGTTTTTTATGTTCGAATTTCAAATCTAAAAAGGAGCTTTCGCTCGTTACAGAGCACTGTTCTAATATACGGAAAACCGCTTCTATTTTCTTGGACACATTCCTTAAATATAGGCCTTCTGCCTGTATTAGGTTTAGGCTTACTTCAAATCTTTTCAAATGCACTATTTTTTCTAATAATAATATTGTTTTGGTGGCCGAGGCTGAATTGAATATTTTTATTTTCTGCCGAGTTTAGGTTGAAAATATTCTTGTGAATATTCTTAGATTTTACCATATGGTATTTATGTTGTCAAATGATTGTATTTGCTGTCTGGATGGTGTTAAAGTAATTTTAGAGCCAGCCTATAGGTATTAAATACATATTATTTGATACAATGCACATGACTTCTTGCAGAAATGTTTTTAGTATCAAACTAACTGCCAGTGCTATGTTTGAGATTCATATGTAAAATAAGTTTACTGTATTGAACTCAGTGTTTCCACCAGACCGCACCATTGTGGGAATCCTGCATTGCATTTAGAGAAGGCCCCCAGAGAAATGGAGAAAGGGCCAATTTAGCCCTTTACTTTTATTTTGGTAATAAAGCTTGTTGTTGTTACAAGGCTGCATGCTGGTTTAACCCAGGATAGTATTCTAATAACCATCCCAAGGCTCAAAAATGCGACCGATATGGTCGCCAATGAACTAACAATGTACAATGCGACTAACATTTGTTTCTTTGCGACCAAAAATTCTAGTTTAGTTGCCATAATCGCGACTTCCTTTCGCTACGTTGAGGACACATTATGTTCTTCTAGTAAGCCATATTGAAAGATCTTTGCTTCTTTAAAACACGTAACATAAGAAAAGAAGTCACTCCATCCTTTTGCTTTGCTGTGTCTCCCTATAATGCATTGCAAATCCTTGGTCATTGACTTTGTCTTGTATGCCTTTGTATTGTTCTTGACCCAGGTCCTTCATGCCAGACCTCTGGCGACTAATTTTTTAGGTCCAACTATTATATATTGGGCCTTTCCTAAGAAATTTGCCCCTGAAACAAGTCTTCAGGGGCCACTTTGGTCCTTAAGTATAATTTTCTGGCTGAAACACTGAACTATGATGTTTTTTTTCTCAGTACCTGGCCAGGGAAAATGGTTCCTGTTTTATTGTGTCTAAACACTTACATTTTTCTATAAGTGGGGGCCTTATTTCAATTCTTGTTTAAGTAGTGCACAAGAGAACAATTGTTTACTGTAGATAAATTGCCATCTTGATGAACCATCTTAGCACTGAAAGTGGTCAATAGAACATTTATGAAAGCTGCTGTATATCTTTCAGTGTATTCCACAAGCCAAGGCAACCTTAAAAGTAAGGTTTATAGGTGGAAACATTTCAACAGAGTATTAGTTACTCAGAGAAGATAAATAGAAGTTACATATTCCAAAGTAGTATTCTTTGATCTAGGTAGTGATAACTATATAATGTATCATATATAAAGTATCACATTGAAAACGTTTGTATTAATCAAGCATTCCCAACCTTGTCTTCAATCAATGTTGGCATAATAAAGGCATGTTGAAAGAATTTGCACTGTTTATGTCTACTTGTGTTGGTGAACTTTTTACTACTTATTTGAAACCTTTTATATTCTTCAAAGCTGTTTACAGATAACTGGATGGGGTCTGGGGTAGTAGTTAGAAAGGTTTTTTAGACATGGAAAAGTTCTTCTCCTGGCTAGAGAAACACAAGAAACAACTTTCAATGGGGTAGACTCAGGAACATGCATTGTATACAGTCTATATCTACATGCAGTCCTCTGCCTACCCCTTTGAAATTTGTTTCTTGAGTGTACATAATATGGGTGAAATGGCAGTGTTAATATTGTTTTTTTTTTTTTTAGTAGAGCTCTGCACTGTTGCAATATGACAAAGGTTAAAATAACTGCTCAGACATTAAGGTAAAAGGTAGAGTCTGCATAAAAGCCAAGTGGGCCAACAGGCCACTCTGAGCTTATCCCGGTTTCCTAAGCATAAACCAACTACCGGTAAGAGTATTTCTACTCCGCCCTGGATGGGATGCAAGTCCATTGCAGGGTCATGATCCCAACATTAAATTTGCCATTACCCATTTATACACCTGGGTGGAGAGAGTCACTGTGAGAGTAAATTGTCTTGCCCAAGAACATAACACAATGTCTCTGGTCAAGGGTCAAACCCTTGATCCGGAGTCAAGCACATTAACCATGAGGTCACCATGCCTCCACATCAGACTGTCATTAAAGAATGTAATATAATTAACCAAATGCAACATAGGAGCATTTATTTGAGTGGTTAAATGATTATGCATTATTACATGATCAGTTAAAAAAAACCTTCTGCCATCTTTTCAACCAATCAGAAGCATTTTAACCAGTACCAATCTTAACAGGTTGTCACTAATCCCTTTCTCGCACTTTGCATCAACTATATATATACAAGTTTATTTGATTGCTTCATTTGATAGTCTGTGCTCATTGTGATTGACCAGAGTTCTTACTCTGGTTTTAGTTTTACAATGCATCATTGAGCCCCCCCCCCCCCCCCCCCCCCTTCCAACCAATACACTTAAGAATTAAGAAGTAGAATAACTAAGTAATTTCATATGCATATAAACAGTATTTTCTTCCATTTTACACTTAATCTGGTGAACATTAAAATTCAACAACACACATCTTTGGATAAATTCATTCTCAGTATTATTCTGTAGATGTCATTTGATAAAGAGAACAATGCAACAGGTCATTTTGGCAAACATAGTTTACTGGAATTAAGTGGTGTTCAAGGTTAGACAATGGTAAATCAAAGCCTAACAATTCATGCAAAAACTTGGTGCAAGGAAATCAGTTTTGTAGTTTGTGGGCTGCAAATAGGATATACTTACATAACAGTCAAACTTTTTTCCCAGGTTAAACAATAAAAAAATAAATGAACAATTGAAATAATTATTTGTTTTCTTAAAGTAATTCAGTAGTTTGAAAAAAACATAAGTATTTACCCCCCACCACCAAAAAGGTCACTTAAAATTTATGGGCATGAAGAACATCCACTAGCCCAACTGAAAAATTAACAACAATATAGCCTTGGGTTATCAGGCAATAATTTCATTTGATTAAGGAACTGAGTGAAAATGTGGTTCAGCAAGGAATTGAAAATGGGTTTCCAGATTGTTTCTAATTATTTATACATTTTCCTATATACATTCAGATTACAGTATCAGCCAGAAATAGGTTATAGAATATCACCTATACAACGTAAGTTTCTGCAAAAATTAGATTCTCTTTGCCCCTAAGTTTTTAATTGAATCCAAAGCCTAATAATCATATAAATTTTCATACCTGTAGATCCAAAAAGGGTCAATTACAAGGGTGTGTAGTGCTGTTTTTAGATCATTAGAGTATATTTTTAAGTCATTTAAAACTGTATACTGCATGTGTATAATTAGCTTAAGACTCAATTTTATAACTTCTGTTAATTAGACTTAATAAAAAGCGATGCCTGTGAATTAAGGAAATCATTCAATCAATCGATAATTTAATTTCAGTCAGACTAATTAAAACAAGCTTATATAGAGTTCATTACTTCATGTTCACATAGCAAGTTGGAGTATGTGACTCGATCATCTTGCTTGAATAAGCTTAGTAATATGAGGCCACAAAGAGTTTTTCACTCTGTACTTAAGAACAGCTGAGTTTTTCTCTTCGATGTTCAATCTGATTTCAATGACAGTTAAATAAAGTGAGTACGAAAGTGTAATAAACTTACAAATGCTCACAACGTTGTATTGAGAAATTGTATTGAGATACTTTTTTGGATTTTTGTACACGTACTTTTAAAGCGCAAAAGTCCTGCTCCAGAATTAAAACGTCCGTAAAAATATTTCATCTTACTGCGAAGCCACCACTGCCTCGTGTACAAACTTAAGCGTTCTTTGACCGGTGTTTTGCTTCCCACGCGATGCTTCGCCGCCATTTTGTTTTGGCTTTCTCAAAATGTCACGTGATAAAAATCTCCAAGATTTTTGGAGATTTTGTACCACGTGAGTTCAGCGTTGGCCAGGGTCTTCTCCAGACGAGCCGCCATTTTGAAAATCGCAGAGGAGAAGGCCCTGGGGACGAGGTTGAAAAAACTAGTTTTTTACAAAAATTACTTTGATTGTAGAATTGTTTACACGCATAACCTTGTACTGGACCTTGACAACAGACAATCTTACAGCATATTCTCAAAAACGATAAAGAAAACTAACTTTCTGCAGTGGGCCGGCCTTCGTCATTCTATACCACCCCATTTAAAAGGCACCAATAAGTCTCCGTCTATAACAGCCCTCACATTTGTGACGGAATACAACGTCTTTGACGTATTGGAAAAGAAATCAAAAGATTATTATTCACTTCTTGTCGGAAAGAAAGCGCAGCCACCCTATATAGTCCATACACTGCAAAGAAATTTTAATTTTTGACCATTTTTCTTCTGATCAAATAAAACACTTTTTTATTTTACCTCACCGTGTTGCCCTCGAATCATACGTCAAGGCCTTTCAATACAAAGTTCTTACCTCTATACTCTACACTAACACAAAATTGCACAAAATCGGTTTTAGACCGAATGATCTGTGCAGTTTTTGCAAGGCTCAGTCAGAAACTTTAAGCCACTTTTTTTATCACTGTTCACATTCCAGACATTTCTGGACTGATTTTGAGTCTTACTGGCATTTTTTATCCAATCAATGGGTACACCTCTCTTTGGAAAATGTTTTATATGGAATAATATCGCAACAATGCCCTTTACTTAATTTACTCAATTATTTTGTTATCGTTGGGAAATTGTTTTTGTGGGACTGCAGAAGAAGCCAAATTAATCCAGAAATTACTGGGTTTAAGAACAAAATTGTTCTCAAGTGCGAAAAAGAAAGGAAAATTAAAAACACGAAAGACTATTTTAAAAAGAAATGGGTGCCCATATCAACTCGATAAGCCTACTCGCCTGTTGTTTTACTGTTTGTTGTTGTGTCTGTTTGTCTCTCTCTTTCTAGTTATTTATAACGTAAGGCGTTTTATCCTAACATAAAAATCCACCCTTCAATCGTCACAAATTTGCGAAAGAGTGGAAATGGCAGGCGGAAAAGCTGGCAAGGATTCCAAGGCAAAGGCAAAAGCTGTTTCACGTTCGGCGAGAGCAGGACTTCAGTTCCCAGTAGGTCGTATTCACAGACATTTGAAAAACCGAACAACAAGCCATGGCCTTGTCGGAGCTACAGCGGCTGTATACAGTGCGGCTATTCTTGAGTATTTAACTACAGAGGTGCTCGAGTTGGCTGGAAATGCCTCTAAGGATCTGAAAGTGAAACGTATTACCCCTCGCCATCTTCAACTTGCGATCAGAGGCGACGAAGAGCTTGACTCACTCATCAAAGCGACTATGGCCGGCGGTGGTGTAATCCCTCACATCCACAAGAGTTTAATTGGAAAGAAAGGAGCCAACAAGCCAACATAAAGTTAATTTTAAAAGTTCTTTTTACTCCATATACTCTGTACAGTTTCATTAGAACCCTCAGAACATTTTTTTTGCTTACACGACTCTTTCAAAATGTCATTTTATGTCTTGATGTATCACAGTTTAAAGAAAAAAATCATTGTGGACATCCCGGAGATAGCAACGTACGGCAAAAAGAAACTGAAAAGTATGAAAAGTACCAAGACCTGGCAAGAGAGATTAAAAGGATCTGGAAATCATGCAAGGACAAAGGTGGTGCCAGTGGTAGTAGGTGCATTGGGTTCAGTGTCAAAGAAGCTGACAGGCCACTTGGAGCAACTAGGAATTAAGGACCGAACAAGAACGATGAAAAAGTCGGCACTCCTCGGATCGGCACATATCCTCAGAAAAGTGCTGGAAGTCTGGATATTTCTCCCCAGGGAAAAACCCTGTGCTCAATTCTACATAATAATAATAATAATAATAATAATAATAATAATAATAATAATAATAATAACAACAACAACAACAACAACAACAACAATAATAATAATAATAATAATAATAATAATAATAATAATAATAATAATAATAATAATAATAATAATAATAATAATAATAATAACTTTATTGTACACCACAAAAAAAGGTATATAGGTGTTACAAGAATCTATTTGAGAGAAGTTGCTCTTTATCGTGTGAGTTCATTGACTTATACTTTTAATCTTTATTTGAAAGAGTCTGTTTTTTTCGATGGGTCCATAGACTTGTACTTTTCAAAACAATTTGAAGGAAGTTCTTATTTTTTCTCTGGGTCCAATGTAAATTTCTCTCATCTTTCTTCCAGTTTGCTGCAATTTCTGAAGTAGATTTATGCTTTCCTATTATTTGTTTCCTTTTTATATTTGATAATTCACATAAACATCTAAGAAATGCAACCTCATAGTTTGTTTCAAAACAATTAAATTTACTTTGAATAATAGAAAAACATGGTAACTCATCTTTTGCTTTGCATACCACTGGAAAACACCTGTGCTACTTTCCTTATTATCCAAAATGGCAGTTTTAAGCTGTTGCTTACTGGGAACCACATTACAAGATAAATTTCCCTGACATCTTGCTCTATGAATAACTTTTACATGGCCAGCGGCCTACGTCTAATTTCTTTAGAAAATCAGAAATAGAAACATATTTTGCTGGAGTAACATTTCTGATAAATTGCTCTTCCATTCTCAATGATACTATCAACTGTTTGAGAGGTGCAATAGTTACAATACTTTTGACGTGGAAAAACAAATAGAATAAAATAACACAGCAGAACATTCTTTGCAAAAACAAAGATAAACATCATTGAAGTGCTCCTAGGGTCTAAAATTTTAGTTTCGAACATATAACGAATGAACAATGCTTCCACTGTTGCTTTACATTTTAATAATTTTAACACATTTTAATCTCATAAGTAACAGATGTTTGTGCATATATATTCTGAATATGTTGTACCAAGTTCATTAATGAATCTATTTCAATTGAAGTACAATTATTGTTGCAAATGGGTCCCACACCTAATAAATCTCTGCCATGAGAGTAAAAAAATTTAATACACCTCCCATTAGGCAGACAGTATATTGCTACTGTGTAAAGTTCAAGTGTTAGAATATATGCATGATAATTATCCATGAGAAAAGAATCAAGGGCAGCTAACATTGATATAACATAAGGAAAGTCTGAAATTATAGGAAGTGCACTATTTTGCAAACCACTATAACTATCACTGTATGTCAACTGATAATTAATGTAGCTTAAGTTATAACCATAACAGGCAAATCTGTCAACAATAGGAGTCCCTGTTTGCATGATTGTGACAAAGCTGAATACATATTATTCCCAATGTTTAAAATTTGTACCAAGTCAACTGAAAAGGTTATTGGATTCCTGAAATTTTAAACAAGTGTCGACAGAGACTTTGCCACACGTTGTGTGCCTGCATTTGCCGTACCAAATACTTCAACATTACCTTGACTGTATGGTGCGGCAATAGTTTTAGTTGGATCAACAATTCCTAGACCTGGGTTGTTTGTACGTCATTTGCGAGTCGAATTAACTCAGGAATGTAAAAGCGATACAAATAGATCTTTGTAAAGCCGCAGATGATTAATTTGTTACATTTCATAAATGTGAATCAAACTTTTCAATACTGGCAAATAAATGGCCTCTAAGTAAAACAAAAGTAAGACAGAAAACCAGAATTTCCCCTTGAAGCATCCTCTAAATTCCTTTGCCACCAAATAAACAGAATGCATATCAACGACTAGTCTGTATTGTTGAAAGAATTCCCCATTTTGGACTTCGTCGCATTCCCACACTGACAATAACAGTAGTTCTAAGAACAGTTCAGATTGCTAAAAGTCGGATCAGTTTTTCTCAGGTATTCTCAGTTTCGCTCAAAGCTGCTGTAAGGTTTTCAAAGATCACTAGGAGCTAGCTGAGATGACCGGCATGTTGATGGAGATCAGTTTGAATGACCTTTATGTCGATACAATCACTGGTTCCTCGTTAACCCAATTTATTACTAAGGCTTAATTACATTACTAATTATCACGAAAAGGGATAACTTGGGAATTTTTACTCATGCGGAGTAAGCGCATGAGGTATAAAATGCCCTCCGTTTCTTGTTTTCCGTGTCACATTAGTGCATGGAAATTTATGCTTGCATACATTTACATACATGACTGCAACTGAATGTGGGGCGGGGGGTAGGGGATTATTCAAAACAATTAATAGCTGCTGAAAAATGTATTGTTGAGTCAGAGAAATTAATAGAAAGACTTGAAAAGAAGTATTAGAGTCTTAAAATGTATGCATGCTTGGAATACCAGTCCATTTTGCATGACAAAATAAACAGTGCGTGTTTGAAGAAATCAACCATCCCTCTCATGTTTCAAACCCTTAAAGGGGCTAGGTCACGCAATTTTAGGCAATTTCAGCACTGATCGAATGGTCATAGAATTAACTAAAATATCAAAATAACTGTTCAAAACTATAGAAGAACTCTAACAAAACACAGGGAAGCCAAGAAGGGACATGGATGGACAAAACTGGAGAGGATTGAAATGGATTGAATTTGGCTAAATTTGAAAAACGTCGGCCCACCTTTTTTCAAATTTATATCAGTGTACATCAAAATGTCATTTAAACAGCTGGAAAATCATTCTCAGTTGCTATGTGGCCGTGATTTTGCAAATGAAAGACTCTTGCTCTGCCAATTTGACGTTTAGAGCTCATAATTAACAAAATTAAACGAAATTACCGAAAATAGCGTGACCTAGCCCCTTTAAGTAGACTTGCCACAATTCCACCTCACGAGAATCCCGGGAGAAAATGTTTTGGCGAGCGAAGCATGATTTTTCGGACGCGAATCTACACGAGACGAAGGACTTTTGAAAGTCTATATCATTTTCTCTTGGATGTGCATGGTCGCGCCCGAATCATCGCATCTTGACTGTTCAAACTTTGTGATTGTAGTCACGGTCGTACGGCCCGGGTCGTACGGATCGAGCTGTTAGAATAAATCTTTTTCGATTGTTTAGCCAAAGGTAAGTTGACATTAAAGACAAAATTATATATATTTGTTCTAATTTGTTTTACAAATAAACACTTTGCACGAGAGCGGGGATCGACATAAAGGTCATTCAAACTGATCTCCATCAACATGCCGGTCATCTCAGCTAGCTCCTAGTGATCTTTGAGAACCTTACAGCAGCTTTGAGCGAAACTGAGAATACCTGAGAAAAACTGATCCGACTTTTAGCAATCTGAACTGTTCTTAGAACTACTGTTATTGTCAGTATGGGAATGCGACGAAGTCAAAATGGGGAATTCTTTCAACAATACAGACTAGTCGTTCTGGTCGTTGATATGCATTCTGTTTCTTTGCTGGCAAAGGAATTTAAAGGATGCTTCAAGGGGAAATTCTGGTTTTCTGTCTTACTTTTGTTTTACTTAGAAGCCATTTATTTGCCAGTATTGAAAAGTTTGGTTCCCATTTATGAAATGTAACAAATTAATCATCTGCGGCTTTACAAAGATCTATTTGTATCGCTTTTACATTCCTGAGTTAATTCGACTCGCAAATGACGTACAAACAACCCAGGTCCAGGAATTGTTGATCCAACTAAAACTATTGCCGCACCATACAGTCAAGGTAATGTTGAAGTGTTTGGTACGGCAAATGCAGGCACACAACGTGTGGCAAAGTCTCTGTCGGCACTTGTTTAAAATTTCAGGAATCCAATAACCTCTTCAGCTGACTTGGTACAAATTTTAAACATTGGGAATAATATGTATTCAGCTTTGTCACAATCATGCAAACAGGGACTCCTATTGTTGACAGATTTGCCTGTTATGGTTATAACTTAAGCTACATTAATTATCAGTTGACATACAGTGATAGTTATAGTGGTTTGCTAAATAGTGCACTTCCTATAATTTCAGACTTTCCCTATGTTATATCAATGTTAGCTGCCTTTGATTCTTTGCTGGTGGATAATTATCATGGATATATGTTAACACTTGAACTTTACACAGTAGCAATATACTGTCTGTCTAATGGGAAGTGTAAATTTTTTTACTCTCATGGCAGAGATTTATTAGGTATGGGACCCATTTGCAACATGTACTTCAATTGAAATAGATTCATTAATGAATTTGGTACAACATTTTGAGAAGATATGTGCACAAACATCTGTTACTTATGAGATTAAAATGTGTTAACATTATTAAAATGCAAAGCAACAGTGGAAGCATTGTTCATTCATTATATGTTCGAAAACAAAATTTTAGATGATGTTTATCTTTGTTCTTCCAAAGAATGTTCTGCTGTGTCGTTTTATTCTATTTGTTTTTCCACCTCAAAAGTATTGTAACTATTGCACCTCTCAAACAGTTGATAGTATCATTGAGAATGGAAGAGCAATTTATCAGAAATGTTACTCCAGCAAAATATGTTTTTATTTCTGATTTTCTAAAGAAATTAGACGTAGGCCGCTGGCCATGTAAAAGTTCATAGAGCAAGATGTCAGGGAAATTTATCTTGTAATGTGGTTCCCAGTAAGCAACAGCTTAAAACTGCCATTTTGGATTATAAGGAAAGCAGCAAAGGCTGATGTGAATTACTAGCTACTGCATTAGTTGTGTTTTCCAGTGGTATGCAAAGCAAAAGATGAGTTACCACGTTTTTGTATACAATGGTTTGTGAACCAAAAAATGTAACAAAAGTATTTTCAAATGTAGATTCTGTTATTGATCTCTTTTGTTCTATTATTCAAAGTAAATTTAATTGTTTTGAAACAAACTATGAGGTTGGATTTCTTAGATGTTTATGTGAATTATCAAATATAGAAAGGAAACAAATAATAGGAAAGCATAAATCTACTTCAGAAATTGCAGCAAACTGGAAGAAAGAGGAGAGAAATTTACAGCCCAATGGACCCAGAGAAAAAATAAGAACTTCCTTCAAATTGTTTTGAAAAGTACAGGTCTATGGACCCATCGAAAAAAACAGACTCTTTCAAATAAAGATGAAAAGTATAGGTCAATGAACTCACACGATAAAGAGCAACTTCTCTCAAATAGATTCTTGTAACACCTATATACCTTTTTTGTGGTGTACAATAAAGTTATTATTATTATTATTATTATTATTATTATTATTGTTATTATTATTATTAAACTGTCAACAAAAGTACAAATAACCTGGCAGCGCATGAGTATAGGCTACTTAGAGCCTCTTGTTAATTAGTCATCGCCTTAAAGACTCAAGTTAGCGAAGGAAAGTTAAATTTTCGCACGCATTGCTATCGGTCACCCAAGTGCTGCCGTTGATCATGGCACCGATTTCTCCATACTGCGATCCGTCGGGCCTACTGTCAGCCTTGTTAACAGACAACATTCATTCATTCGTTTTTTTTCGGTCGAGAAATCATGTATTATATTCCCACAATCCGGGCTTCGAAAATTGTTTTCATCCATAATAACACATGCTGTAATTTGCAAAATCTTCGATAGGCCTGTTAATAATTTAATGGCTATAAAAGAGGGGTCTCTAAAAGCTCGGTAAATAAACTGGCTTCAAAAAGAATAAAAGAATCAGAAAAATAAGCGGCTACGTTTTGCTGCCCTGTTTAGATAAAAAATGTTTAATTTTGTAAGATTTCTTGTGGAATTCACGGCACTGTTGTATCCTAGTTTTTCACTGCGTGTTGGAATTGCAGTGTTTTATTTGTTAAAGTTCGCTCAGTGTAACTGAACCTTACGAATAAAGATAGAAAGGAAAGGAACTTTATTTAAGTGTCTAGTCTTCTAGCGCTGGAGCTCAAATTCGGGACACTGTAAACTTATCAACAAATGAGCACAAATCAAATCAAATTAGAGGAGAAAACCGGAGTACCCGGAGAAAAACCTCTCGGAGCAGAGTGGAGAATCAACAAACTCAACCCGGGCCACATTGGTGGGAGGCGACTGCTCTCACCACTATGCCAGCCCTGCACCCCCAACTAAATGGCCACGTGACCCTTAGATTTCAACCTCCAAAGAAAGGAACCATGCTGATTTTTGGCCTTGCAGGGCCGGGTTTCTTTTAAACCTGCTGACTGTATTACTTTAATTTTATTGATATTTGCTTTCATAATTATGGTTTACACAATATCGCATGCCTTTTCTTAAACTATGTCACCCGAAAGTACTTTTGACATCTTATGATTGTTTCTTCCACGCATAATGTATGACGCAAATGAAAGTTAACTGAGACCCTACAGTTACTGATTCGAGAGAAGTTTAAAACTGTCAGTGTAGATATTTTCCATTCGAACTATTCTGACTTTGAGAACAGCACTTAAAACGGCGCGTTTATGACTTTCGTTTATTCATGTACTAGGGTGGGTATGTAAGGGCACACACCATGTCGAACGCGATCTAAACGGTTTCTCAAGGGACGACTTAAGAATCTAAAGGCGAACTGAAGGCCAAAATCTGCCATTTTTCCAACATTTATTTTTTGGAAAGCCTAATATAAGTAAGTTTGTGGAGTTATTTCCTCTCGTTTCCTGTTCTTTGCGAGAAAATTACGTTCAAAGTTGGGCTTTTCCCGCTTTTTCGGCCTTTTCAGTGGGGGCTCAAAAACTAAATCAGCACCCAGGTATGACGTATGATATGGGGAACAGAGATTTCGTAATCAAGAAAAACAAGGTAAGCACAAGTGCTGCTGTGAATATTTTCTTCGTTACTTTGTTGTTTCTTGGCGTATTCAATATTCACGACAAACATCAGTCTAAACACCGGTTGTGTATGGGGCGTTCTCGCATGTCTTCCCTATATCATACGTCATAAGCTGCAAAAATGAATGCTGACTCCTTCATTCTGAGCCGCAATGCTAATGCCCCAAAATCGGAATAAAGACATTTCTTTTAGGTGGAAAAACGACAAATATGCCAGAAAAAAAGTTGAAAACATTATTGTGCGTGGTCCAAATTGTAAATGAAAAATGCTTATTTTTTTGCTTTCAGTTCCCCTTTAAGGTCACCCACCTTTTTTCAATAGTGGGAGAAACTGGAAACGGCGAATGTGCACTTAGGACATCTAGCTGCCATTGGTTTTACACCAAATTAACGTTCGTTTTTACACAATTACTATAGTTGTATATTTGCGATGCTCTCTCACGAAGCTGAGTTTTAGCCACAAGGAAGGATTGCCCCAAAGAGGTGTTTCTTGTATGTACTTTATGTTGTGGTTAGTCCAAGGGCGGCTGATTGTCATGTTAGCACTTATCGTCTCCAAAGCGGAAACTAGTAAGAGAGCGCCATGTATTTACAGCTAATCGCTTTGCCGAACTCACCACTCCACTGTTATCTTCGGGATTCACATCAATTTCATACTCTCCATTTCTGGTGTTTCGGTAAATCTTTATTTCCGCGTTGACCGTAGTTTTCCAATCCTCAGACAATTTTCTATCCATACCCTCGGGTGCTTTCCATTCTTTTTTCCTGTGCTGCACATCGTTGTTGCCGTATGAAATCTTTCCATTGCGCAGACGAGTATGAATCAGTAACTCAAAATCTCTCTCGGGTATCGCTGCGGGGCTTTTGTTACTTGGGCAGGACTGGGATCTAGAAACATCTGCACCAGCGCTTTGAGAGGGATTTTTCAAGCAAAGAACTACGCCTTGTTCGCCCAGAAGGTCTCCACCGTCCTTCGCGGCTGCGTTGTAAGATGGAAAGAACGCAGAGTGCGACTGTACGGTTTCGTGAGCTGTGGGCTCATCGCCTGAAAAAATAACGAGCACATACAAACTAGCAGTAATCGTGGATTATAGTGCGTCGTCTTGAGGCCTTAGGCACATGTATCGGTTCCACATAAAGCATCTTGATCCTTTTACTCCTAGGCTTAGTTACAGGGAGTTGATTTCGCACTCTAAATTACTTGTGGACGAAAACCTGTGGTGTCTTCATTGAAATGCAATCATCCTTTCAAATTTCAGAGAAATCGACCGATCCGCGAATATATATATATTTTTTTTTTGCGACGTGACGAAAGGTCAACAGATTACGGGCAAGTTTGGGCATTTAGTTACGCGATGAGAGATCAAATTGCAAAGTATCCTCTCAGAAAACAAGAACATCATTCTAAAAGCTTATTCTACGCAAAAAGTAGGGTCAGGAGGTTTGATCACGCCACGTGGAATACTAATATGATAACACAACAACTGAGACGTTAACCTTTATTTGACATGAATATCCTTTACACATTGCTGTAAAAACCATCCAGATGTTATCGCTTGGCTCTAAAGAAGCTCTCAATATCTTTTTCCGTGATTTCTACTAAAATTCCCTGATGTTCACCCTCCTGCGTGGACGCCATTTACGTCTCGCTCGAAGGCGATTTTAGGCAAATCAGAGAATGATGTCATTTCAACTGATTCCAATAAAAACTGGCCAGTGATTGGCTAAATGCCATAACTCGTTACTGACAAAGTTTCGTGTCGATCGGAAATTCCTCCGATTTTTCCCGAATAATTATTCATTGGCATGCTGGATGTTATTGTGACGTTTCAAACTGGAGCAAAACAAACGCTCGGCATTCTGGATGCTATTGTGACGTAAATTTGGACCGGCGACCTCTTCTCGATTTCTCGCGCTTGGACATGCGCAGGCCCCCCACGAACAAACAGAACACCCAACCACTCAATAAATTTATATTAATAATAAAGCTAATCAAGAAGCTTTTTCCTATGCTGCTATCGCTAACAAGTCATTGCGCGAAATTTGACTCGCTCGCATCACAACTCGTAAAAATCTAGGTTAATGTTACAAAGAAAAACAATGAGAAACGTATCATAAGACCATTCGCCTAATCACCATTGAATATCTATCCTTTGACCATAAACCCCATTGAGAATAGGAATGTTATTGACTGATAATTTATGATTATAGTTGTGTGGATAAGGGTCAGCCCCCTGTCCCGGGGGTAGTAAAATTAGATTTTCATTTTGTCCTTCCGAGAGCGCCGCTTCCCTTCTCATCCGCTCCCTTTCTCTCTCTCCCATTCTTTACCCTTACGCCTTTTTCTTCTTTTTCCAGCGGCCTTATTCTACCACTTCCGTAAACACTGTGTTCATCCATTTCCTTTGTGCGCTTTTTGCACTTGGTTCGGGTTGATTTAGTAGTTAACAACCATGGAGTAAATAGTAGTGGAATGCTTCATACTTACTTGACATATCATGGTGCTCAAAATGGCCTGACGGGACCTGCTCTACAGGTTCGTCTTGATTGGCATCTTCACAGGACTTTGAACTGTCAGGTGGCGGTTCGATCGTTGAACGCACTTGATTTGGTGGGCTGTGCTGAACATCATGAGTATAAATCCGTAACCCCGATTCTCTCGCAGGTTTAGCTATGGCGCCTTCTTTTCTTAGATTGGGATGAGATCTAGTTAAATCTGCACCAGTGCTTTTGGGAAGATTTTTCAAACAAAGAACTAAGCCTTTCTCGCCCAGAAGGCCTCCAATAGTTTCAGTGATTGCTTGTTCTTGATCACGAGATACTTCGTCAGTGTCGCAGAGGATGATCACTATCCTTTTTTCTAAAAGAAGGAAGGTGTTTTGGTCATTAGATTCAGATAGAAAACTATTTAACGCGGTTCATTAAATTAAAATGTAGTTGTTGTGCACACCCAAATCAAATTTCTTTGCCATCCACCGAACAAAAGAAGTTATTGTTTGGACATTGATGACAAATGGTGACGTCATGCGATGCGATCCAAGCACAATAGCGGAAACCCCCGCGCTCGACAAGTCACCTGCAAGCCAAAAGTATGGGCAGCCGTCACCGCCAAAAATACAAGCCTAGTTAAATGGTTAACAATAAACCGGAATGGTTTAATTGTCCTTTGTAGAACGGTTTATCATAATTTGAAAAGATGTATTTAAAACACAAATGGACAAGTCACCTTTAGTGAAATGAAATAAACAAGCATTAAATGGTTTAGACAATTCAGAAACTGTGTAGATACCCTTGGTGAATTGATTCAGTGAAAACACGAGTGGTTAAGTCACCTTATGCAATCATTGCAGTTAACACAGAATTGGTCAGTGCCAAAGACCGCCGGTGTAATTATCCTTGTCCAAATGACAAAGTCAAGTATTGAATGGATCAGCGTACTTTGCCATGATTTGCAGTGAAACGGCAAACGGTCCAGCTTACGGTGCATTGGTTCAGTGATGTGACAAACGGTTCAGAGTAGTTTGAAATGGCTTATTACTGGGTTGCCTATGGGCAAACCCAGTCGAGGTCTGCGTTTAGTTTGTTTGTTTTCTTTTTTTTCTTTTTTTTCTTTTTCTTTTTTTTTTTTTTTTTTTTTTCCGTGTCGGTAAAAGTCTTGCCTGTCACTCCCCTGGTAAGTGGTGTCTTTGTGCATAGAGCCTTATGTGCGTATTTTCTTAGGATCGAGAGGGTAGTGGAACTGCGTAGATTTCTCTGGTGGACACAGTAGAATCATTAACCTATTGTAGCCTGCAATGGCGTCGAAAGTCATGTAACGCGAATGGCGTTTTAGTGGATCCTTAAACAAAATATACCCTTATGGAGCTCAATAATGGAAAGTCAGTTGGATAAACTAGGTGAAAAACCAACACCAGGAATCTCAAATGCGACGAGTAATGGACTTCGACAACAATCTATCGCCCGTCGAGCCGAAATCAAAGGGAGCTGTTTTTCTAAAATAATATTTTACCAAGTGTGTGTTATGTAGAACACTGAAACCAAATGGAAAATTCTCTGGTAACTTATGGGTTCAACAAAGACAGAGAACGAATCGAACACCTTACGTGGATCTGTGATCAATTCTGCACAGTCTGCAGGTAAAGAAAATAATTGGAAATGTGACAGCGAAGAATTATTTGAAAGAAAGCTTGTCGTGTATTTTGTGCTTCATTGTTCAAGGAAAAGGTTCTTCATGGAAACAGTTTGACCCTGAAATTTAGATTGTTGCAATATTGGGCATATTTGACACGATTGAGTTACTTCTCTTCACGCACGTAACGAAATAGAAGGGGTTTTTGCCTCTAATAGCAAATATGTTCTTTGTTTCAAAAAATTGTTCGCTGGAAAAGGTGGCCTGTATGAATTCATCATGTTTTATGATATGCGAGCTTAACTGGATAGTTTTTATGGCAATTGTAAAGCATTTTCTTGTCGAAATGTGGTTAGCGTCTTTCTGGTGTGTTAACTTAATTAAATCGTGAGTTTGTATTTGCCGTCTGCCGCGTAACCTTGATTTCCACTCACAAAACTACCTCCACAACCCACTTTTTGCGTAGAATAAGCTTTTAGAATGATGTTCTTGTCTTCTGTGGTGATACTAACGGTTCGGAATCATGTTGTGAAAAAATATTTATAACGGATCACACGCGCAACTTGATCGCCCGATTATGCATGACATCCATTTGACATCCCATTGAAAAAAACTCGTAAAATATTCGCGGACCGGTCGATTTCTCCGAATTGAGAAAGATTTTAAACAATAACTAAAAATTCCTGTGTTGAGAATTTTGTCAGTGTAGTGTAAAGCCAAGAAATGAAGTTTATTTGGGAAGCCAACAATATTCCTTTAACTACCTTGGTTGTTAATCCAATTTATTGCTACGACTTGCTAGTGCGAAGATTGTTTCCATGAAAGTCACGTTTTTGCGAAATTTGAGTGTGAGAAATATCCCCTTTACTCTAAAACAAAAACATTAAAATAGTAACAAACTTCATAATTATTTGACCATTTCTTCTACTTTTGTGCTTGTCAGCATTGTGATTTGCGATAATTCGCAAGTCTGTTTTTTTGTATCTCATAGATGTTTAGACTTTCAATTAAATGGCTCGCGATTGTGTAAATAGTTCACCCTGAAGTCAAAATAGATACGTTTCTCAGGAACCCGACGAGTAATGGACTTCGACAACAATCTTTCGCCCGTCGAGCCGTAATCAAAGTGAGCCGTAGTTCTAATATTGTTACCAAGTTTGGTGTTTTGTACAACACTGAAATCAAATTTCACTAATTATTGTTAGTCAAAAATTATTTGAAAGAAAGCTTGTTGCTATATTTCACTTGATAATTCAAGTAAAGGGTTTTTCAGCAAAGGGTTTGATGCTGAACACTGGTGGGAAATTTATGTAGTCGCGTTTTTGACACGGAGTGTGTTGGCAGCTTGTTTGCACGCACGCAATGAAATGGGAAGTTTTTCCTTCCCTCTAATAGCAAATATGTTGTTTGTTTCAATAAAATTACTTTTGGCTGGAAAAGGTTTTTGTGAGATTTTTCTGCCTGTTCTGAATATCGTTGCGTATTATCCAAGGTTAACTAATTTGCATATGTGTAATATTTGTTTACACGTCTTAAAAGTTTCGTTAATCTTATCTAGTACGCACAGGGGAAGCTACCTCAGATCTTTGCCGCTTTTGGGGTTTGGTTTCGGACGCACTGGACTGACAAAATTTGTTTGGCCCTTCCAAAAATGTCGACGAAATTTGGCTCAAATTTTCAATTTTTCACGCGTGGAACCACTGAGAGTCTGAGACAGTAAAACATTTGTTAACCGCAAGTGTCAATCATACCGAAATAAACACCAAGTACTCCGACTAAAAATAGAGATTAAATGACATTTTCCTTCAAATCATCATAATCATGGTATGTAAATTGACAAATCTGTCAGATTTCACCTCTGACAAAATTTTTGTCCTGCTCCCAGGCAGGACGACGGCGTTTCGAAAGTTTGGTAAGACTTTATAAAATAATCACCGGTCGCACTTGTCTCAGGGAACTGGTGACTGATTTTTTCGCAAAATAAAAATTTGCCTAATGCGTCCGGGCCCTTTCCATGATTGCCTTATGAAGAAAGAAATCTGTCAATCATTAGAAAACCGTTACGAGTATGCGACATATGCATGCGAGGATTTTTTTTGCCCGTGGTGATTTGGCTATGAATTATGAAATCATTTTTCGCTAATGTTTATGAGCTATTAGCTTTGCTTTGCGGCAGTACGTACAGAGTTAAAACAATCCATTTCTGTTCCTTCTGCACCAGTTGTTACGCCTTCTGTGTATCATCTCTTGCGGAATGAAGAACATTTGCTGTGTCAGCAACCACTTGACACGCGAAATGGAATAGTTGATGATGATTGGAGGATTTCGATCCTCAGCATAATGCCTTTTTGACAGGGATGTTGACAGGCAGAATCACATGATTGAGAAGAACCATTTCATTGTCACTCCTGCGCGATCAAATTGTGGTGAAGTTAGTTGCCTTAGACCAGAGTTAGAAGGCATTACGTGTTTTGTGGCCATGTGGCTTTTTGTTGTATTGAGCTTCTTGCTGGGAACGCTCAAACCACTCACTTATGCACACGCCGTTCGCGGTAGACCCACACTAAAAGATGTCATTGAGCGAATGTTTTGGCCCGGGTCGGTCCGCGAACTGAGAGAAAGCTATATTGAGAACAAATGTGCACTAAATGAGCAAATATATGAGAATTATGATATGAACTACACTGATATGAACTGCTTTGAAACCAAATACCAAACAAGACAAGCACAGAAATGTGAAAGCCTCCAAGAGAAGAAAGTTGGTGAGCACAAAGTCAGTACTGACGCCTTCGAGTCGCAGAAAGATAGTCTGCTGAGCCGGATGCATTTAATTAAAATTCTGAAAAAGAAGGTGAATTTTCTATCCATTTGTATTATTATGGCTGTTTGTTTTCTGCAATTACTGAATTTCTGTGTATTTCGAGCTGTAATGCTATTTCATATTCAACTATTTGTATCGTTTGGAATCATCCTCACTAATGTTGTCACCATTTTGTACCATGCTTGGTGCAGCGTTTTATGTTTGGATGAACCTATTTTGAATGCATTCAATAACTGTAACCTATTTGAGAAAGGCGCACAGCTATCTGTTGTTGTCGATGTTGATAATGAAGAATCAATAAATGACTTGCAACTTCGATCTCGTTATGGTAAGTTTGTTTATTGTAAATGTTTAAAAGGGCGTCGCCATGTTGTTCAAAAGGATGGAGAACCAAGCAGAATTTCAGCGAAACAGCTAACGCGAGCCTTACAGGAGAACATATTTGAGAATGCCGCACAGCCATCTGTTGTTGTGGATATTGATAATAAAGAATCAGTAAATGACTTGCAACTTCGATCTCGTTATGCTAAGTTTGTTTATTGTAAATGTGTAGGAGGGCGTCCAAAAAGGGACCGAGAACCAAGCAGAATTCCAGTGAAACAGCTATCACGAGCCTTGCATAAGAGCAGATCTTTCAGGAAATTAGTTCGAAAATATATTAAAAAGAACGTACCGAAATCTTCTGCCATGCATTTATTTACGAAATTGAGTTTACTTAATCGTAAGTTAGACTATTTGTATGTAAGACTAAGGTCTGCTGCTAAGAAGAGGAGTACACAAAGGACGTGGTGGACAGCACATCGAAGGAAAAAACCTAAAACTCGCCGTGGAAGAGTGAAACTTAGGTGTAACTATACTTCAGTAAGATCTGTTTATAAGAACGTTAACCATAGGATGAATCATACAGAGTTAAAGCTGTCTAATGATATAGAGAAAAACCCTGGGCCCATTGATCATACCAAAACTATTCAAGCGCCTTATAGTCAAGGCAATGTGGAATTGTTCGGCCAGAATGCAGGCACTCAGTGTGTAGCAATGTCTCTTACTTCACTTATCTATAATTACAGGAATAATATTCTATCATCAGTGGACTTGATCAACATCATGAACATTGGTAATGAATTGTATTCTGGGTTATCTAGACTGTCCAGACAAACTTTCCTGTTGTTAACTGAGTTACCAGAAGTGCTCAATGTGTTTAATACAGATTATCAGCTTCAATACAGTTCAAGCTATAGTGGTACTATAAATGATAGATCCATTATACATGGTTTGAGTTTCTGTATGCCTTTGGTTGATGCTTTGCTAACATTAGTAAGGCAAAACTACCAATCCTTTCTTTTAACAATTGAATGTAGTACTGTTTCTATGTACTGTACTCCAGGTGGTAAATTTAAAATATTTGATTCACATGCTAGGGATGCATTTGGTATGCCCCATTCTCAAGGAACATGTGTATTATTAGAAGCACAAAGTATACGGGATGTCACATGTTATTTGCAAACCCTGTATGAAAATTCAAATACATTGTTTGAGCTGATAGGTGTTCACATAACAAGACTAGAAAAGGACAATAATCACTTAGTTGATGAGGACAGTGAAATCTCTCAATCAGAACTTGCTGATGATGGTGGAGAAATGGCGCATATTTCAACAAGAAACAATGAGTCTTTCATACGACACTGTTGTGCTTTATCGTTTTATAGCATTTGTTTTTCAGTGGTTAAGGCATGCACTTACTGGAATTCACAAACTCTAGAAGCAATTATTGACCATGGAAGTGAGTTTTACAAGGAACAATTTTCATGTCCTGATGAAAATCTCTGTTTACACAAATTTCCAAACAAACTTCAAATATATGATGCAACTATTGATGTTGTGTTTACAGCACAAAAAGAAGGCATATTTAGTTGTGCATCCAGCAGTAGCAAACTCTTCCAGAACTTTATTTTGGATAACACAAGAGGGAATACTGGATTTATAATATGGTTTTCAAATTACTGTGCAAGTTGCATATTTCAGCACAATTCTAAGACTAAAAGCATCAAATACTACTTAATAATATTCCATAGTGATGGAACTTTAGATGAATTTCAAACTGTCAATGACAGCAACTTCCTTCTTCAAGCCCTCACTAATACTGTTACAAAAATCAATACAACTAACAATTTAGAGGTAGCATACATTATCAGATTTCTAAACTGTTACAGTAATTTGTCAAGCACTTTAAGACAAAAGGTATTAAGGAAACACAAATCCAATAGGCAGAAAAATTCACTTGCCGAAAAACGAAGAGAAAGTTATGCAAACATGGAACCTAGTGCCAAACGAAAATACTTGGTTAGCAAAGCAGAATGGTACAAGTCATTAGATCCTACAGAGAAAGAAAAACTCTTGTCTGACAGAGCAGAGTGGTACAAATCACTAGATCATGCAAAAAAAGAACAACTATTGTCTGACAGAGCAGAGTGGTATAAATCTCGAGATCCTGCAGAAAAAGAAAAACTCTTGTCTGACAGAGCAGAATGGTACAAATCACTAAATGCTGCAGAAAAAGAACAACTCTTGTCTGACAGGGCAGAGTGGTACAAATCACTAAATCCAGCAGAAAAAGAAAAACTCTTGTCTGACAGAGCAGAGTGGTACAAGTCACTAAATCCAGCAGAAAAAGAAAAACTCTTGTCTGACAGAGCAGAGTGGTACAAATCACTAAATCCTGCAGAAAAAGAAAAACTCGTGTCTGACAGGGCAGAGAGGTACAAATCACTAGATCCTGCAAAAAAAGAAAAGTTATTGTCTGACAGAGCAGAGTGGTACAAATCACTAAATCCTGCAGAAAAAGAACAACTGTTGTCTGACAGAGCAGAGAAGTACAAATCACTAGATCCTGCAGAAAAAGAAAAACTCTTGTCTGACAGAGCAGAGTGGTACAAATCACTAAATCCTGCAGGAAAAGAACAACTCTTGTTTGACAGGGCTAAGTGGTACAAATCTCTAGATCCTGCAGAAAAAGAAAAACTCTTGTCTGACAGAGCAGAGAGGTACAAATCGCTAGAGCCTGCAGAAAAAGAAAAGCTCTTGTCTTACAGAGCAGTGTGGTACAAATCACTAAATCCTGCAGAAAAAGAACAACTCTTGTCTAACAGGGCAGAGTGGTACAAATCTCTAGATCCTGCAGAAAGAGAAAAACTCTTGTCTGACAGAGCAGAGAGGTACAAATCGCTAGAACCTGCAGAAAAGGAAAAGCTCTTGTCTGACAGAGCAGTGTGGTACAAGTCACTAGATCCTGCAGAAAAAGAACTGATAAATAAACAAAAAAAGCGGAATTATGATGCAATGGAACCACTCATTAAGGCACAATACTTGAACAATAAAAAACAAGAATATTGCAGCATGAATCCTATAAAAAAGCAAAAAATAATAAAGTGCATAAGTGATGCAGCAAAAATTTCTAGAAAAAAGGCAAACGATGTTCAGCATAAATTGGATCACTACATATCAGTATTTCAGAATAAGATCAGAGAGGGGCCATATTACATATGTTCGGTTTGTCATCGAATACTATATAGAAAAACAGTTATGTTACTTAAAGAAAATAAATACAGCATACACCGTCTTTTCACTGAGATAAAGTCATTTGATGACAAACAATACATCTGTAGAACATGTCATGCAAGAGTTTCAAAAGGGCAAGTACCATGTCAAGCTGTAGGTAATAAACTGGAAGTTGATAGAATACCACCAGAACTCTCAGTACTAGAAAAACTTGAACAAATATTAATAGCACAGAGGATAGTTTTTGAAAAGATAGTGGTAATGCCTAAAGGCCAACAGAGGAAGATTAAAGGAGCAATATGCAATATACCAGTTGAATGTGATCAAACATGTACTACATTGCCACGTCCTCCTGAAAGGTCAGGTATAATCATGTTGAAACTAAAGAGAAAAATGGAGTTTAGAGGACATGTTTATTTTCAAGCTGTGCGACCTCAACTAATATTAAATGCTCTGATGTGGCTCAAAATGAATAATCCCTTGTATGATAATATATGTATAGATATTGACAAAATAGATAGGCATCTTAAAACATTGCAACAAAATCATGTTAATTTAGACGATTCAACTTTGAATAATGACAACCACTCTACTGAATCTGGTATAAGTGATGACACTTCTTCAAACAATGAAAATGGTGAGAATGTCAGCACACTGGCAGATGAAGAAAATGATGATCCTTTAAATGAATATCGAGCACCAACAAGTGAAACTTGCTTGCAGTCTGTAATACCAGATTATCCTGTAACTGTTGAGCAAAATGATAATGTATCATCTCAAGGAGACGAAGTCTATGCTATTGCACCTGGTGAAAGTAAACATCCAGTTTCCTTCATGGCAGACAAGCAATGTGAAGAACTAGCATTTCCTATTTTGTTTCCAAAAGGAAAGTATGGGTACTCTGTCAACCGAGAAATAAAGTTGTCGCCAGTTAAGTACTTCAATGCAAGACTTTTACATCACAGTGGTAGATTTGCTACCAATCCCGAATATCTCTTCTTTGCTCAGTTCATCATAGAACAGAAGAAAGTATCAGATAGCATCAATATTGCTCTGAAAAAAATGCATGGCCAGCCTCTTACTGCTTCTCAAATAAGATCAAATAATATGCAAAATTTACAAAATCTTATTTGTCAAGATCAGGCTTATTTATTTTTGAGACAAATTCCAGGAACACCACCTTATTGGCAAAAATTTATGTATGAAGTAGTAGCTATGGTAAAACAGCTTGGGATACCAACATGGTTTATGACATTATCCTGTGCTGACCTTAGGTGGCCTGAACTGTTTCAGATTATTGCAAGAACACAAGGCAAAAATCTAACAAATGAACAAGTTGATGCTTTATCTTATAATGAAAGATGCTCAATGCTGAATGTAAATCCTGTTGTTGTTGCTAAGCACTTTCAATATAGAGTTGAAACATTCTTCACTGAAATTCTTCTAACTAATGCAAACCCAATTGGTAAAATAGTATACTATGCACTCCGCATTGAGTTTCAGATGAGAGGCTCTCCTCACTTACATGCCTTAATATGGACATCAGATTGCCCTGAACTAACACATGATACCAAGGAAGCTTATATCCATTTCATAGATGAACATGTGCAGGCATGCCTTCCTGATCAGAGTCAAGACCCTGAGTTACATGAGCTTGTAAAAACCTACCAAAAGCACAGTCATTCAAAGACGTGTAGAAAATACAAAAACATTAAATGTAGGTTTAATTTTGGGCACTTTTTTACAAACAAGACTATTGTGGCCGAACCTCTTTCTGATGATTTAAATCCAGAAAAAAAGACGAGTACCATAGACAGACAAAAAGAAATCCTTACACTAGTTAAAGAAAAAATAGATGAAGTGTTAAATCCCAGTAAGGCAAATTATAATCCTATGTTAACAGAAGCTGATATTTTCAAATCTGTAAACATAACTGAAGAGCAATATTATTGGGCTTTATCCATTTCACCTGACTCAGACTATGAGCTGCACCTTAAAAGACCAACAAACAGTTGTTTTATTAATAATTATTTTATTGCTGGTATTAAGGGTTTTAGAGCGAATGTTGACTTGCAACCTGTATTTAACCACTACAAGTGCATAACTTACGTGTGCTCATATTTTACCAAGGATGAGACTGAATGCTCACAGGCAATTATGACTGCTGCAAAGGAAGCTAAGAAAGAAAACTTGAGTGTCAGGGATAGCTTAAAAAGAATTGGTGCTGCTTTCCTCTCTACCAGAGAAGTCAGTTCACAAGAATGTGTTTACAGATGCATGCCTGAACTATGGTTACGAAAAATATTCCCTGCAACAGTTTTTGTAAGCACTGACCTACCAGAAAAAAGGGTACGCATTGCAAAATCACCAGAAGAACTTGATGAACTGGATAATGAAAGTACTGATATCTTTAAATCAAATATTATTGATCGATACACTTTAAGACCACAGTGTATTCCTTCTGTAGATAGGCTATGTCTGGCAGAGTTTGCTGCATACTATTATAAAGAATACAAAAAGGACTGCCAAGAAACAGCTGATGCTCAACCTGAGGTTTTAACTGACGATGTCATTGAATTACATCACAATTGTGATCCTGATACGTCACCTCCAGACAAAATAAGATTAATGAACACGCATGAAGTTATGAAGTGTAGAAAAGTAAAAGCTGTTATAAGATATCACAAGCCAAACAAAGCAAAAGAACCTGAACTGTATTTTCATCATCTCCTGATGCTTTATTACCCATGGAGAGATGAAACAAGTCTTTTAGGAAGTGATCAAACATATGCTTCTAAATTCTATGAGCATGAAGTACAAGCTGTAGTGGAACGAAACAGAGAGAAATTTGAGCCTGATGCTGATGCTGTTACAGAAGCACTTGATTTTCTTCGAAATAACCAGGGCAATATCATCCACTCCAGCTATGATTCTATAAATGACCAGGAAAATGCAGATTTACAATCTGAAGAGCAAGATGATTCAGCACCAAACGAGTCATTTAATGAACTATTACCTACACATCTTGTTTCATCATCAGAAACTGAGAATCATTCAAACCTTGGAATGATAACATACAACCAGCCAACAGAAATTAGTGATGATAAGCTACGGGAGTGTGTTAGATCATTGAACAAAAAACAGCGCTATGCTTATGATATAATTCTCACCTGGTGTAGAAGTAAAATGAAAAACATGAATAGTCTAAAACCTGAAGAAGTAAAACCAATACATTTATTTATAACTGGTGGAGCAGGTGCTGGTAAAAGTCACTTGATCCAAACAATCTACCACACTGTCACAAAGACCTTTAGACATCCTCCGATGAATCCTGAATTACCTACAGTTCTTTTAATGGCACCTACTGGAGTTGCTGCTATTAACATAGATGGGACAACAATAAACACTGCCTTGGCAATTCCCAAAGAAACAGGTGATAATTTATCTGCAATGTCTGACCAAAAGAAAACACAGATGAGAATGTTACTAGCTGACCTCAAGTTGATCATAATAGATGAAATCTCTATGGTTGCTAACAATACTTTGCTTCATATCCACCAAAGACTAAAAGAAATTGTTGGCACATCAAATGTTCACCTGTTTGCAGGCATTAGCATTCTTGCTATTGGTGACATGTATCAACTACCACCAATACGCAGGAAACCTGTTTTTGCAAATTACAAAAATGTTGTGTTTAACTTGTGCCACCCATGGCACCTCTTCACAATGATAGAGCTTGTTGATATCATGAGGCAGAAGGATGACCAACCATTTGCTGAACTTCTGAATAGGTTCCGTACAGCAACTCAAACTGAAGAAGATATCAAGTGCATCCAATCTAGATCTATAGATCCATCAGATGTTAATTACCCATCAGATGCTCTTCACATCTGGGCTGAAAATAATCCAGTCAATCGACACAATGAAATGAAATTGCACCAAATACCTGCACAGTTGTTTAACCTTAAAGCCACAGATCAGTACCCGCCTAATGTATCACAGCAAGATATTAACAGAATTTTAGCTAGACCCAGGTCTGAAACTGGTGGACTTGATGCTAATATCTGTATAAAGGAATCTGCTAGAGTTATGTTAACCAACAACATTGATATTGCAGATAGACTTATAAATGGTCAACTAGGAACTGTTGTTAAAATTGAAGTAAATCAAAATAACAAAAAACCCACCATTATCTATGTAAAATTTGATGATGCCAAAGCTGGCAACAATTTAATTCAAAAGAGTACTAGCAGTTTTGTGCGACAAAACAGAGTTGTACCCATAGAACCTGTCCTAGCAAAAATTAAAATACATCCACATAAACCTTCTTCTCCAGAAATACAGAGAATGCAATTCCCTTTAACATTGGCCTACGCTGTTAGCATTCACAAAGTACAGGGATTGTCACTTAACAGTCTCGTCATTAGTTTTGAGTTGGTCAAACAGAGATCATTCAATTATGGTCAGGTATATGTTGCACTGAGCCGAGCGACCTCTTTAAATGGTATTCACATTCTAGGAAAAATTAACAGCAAACATGTGAAAGCAGATCCTCGGGTACATAAAGAATATGAAAGACTGCGAGAAATCTCAAAAACCATGGGAACTAGTGAAAAATATAAGGATAATTCAGTGCTCACTATATGTCTATTAAACATACGATCACTCAAAAAACATAGTGTAGATATCAAGTATGATGCAAACATAAAGAACAGTGATCTAATTGCACTGACAGAAACACAACTTGTACCTCATAGCAATGATACTGACATAAAATCTCATCTACTACCATTTACTCTCTACAGGCAAGATCATCCTACTGATAGATTTTTAAGTTTGGCACTGTGTACCAGAAGATCAATAGAAACTAAGGAACATGAATACTTTCCACAAGTAAATGCAATGAAATTTGTAATAATTTTGAATACATCTACAACTATGTGTCCCACTTTTACAGTTCTTTTTCTTTACCGAAAGAACAACTCAAATATAATACAGTATGTAAGCCATCTACGAAATATCCTTGGCACTTATCCAATCGACATCATTCTTGGGGATTTCAATATCAACTACTTAAATGATGATAGCATAAGACCGCTAAAATCTTTAATGACCTCTCTAGGTTATTCACAGTTTGTACAAAGTCCAACTTTTGTTTCATCAGGAAACATACTTGACCAAATCTACCTAAAAACAACAAAATTTGACATCATAGAGAATACTGTAATTAGTGTCTACTACTCTGACCATGATGCTGTTAAAATATCCATAAAATATAACAAAAATATTTAAATATTTATATTTATTTAAACTGTCATGCAAAGCACATAATATTTATTTATAGCAATAACTGTAAATATAAAATTTTCATAAATGTACAAATGTGTCTTGGCAGGAACCATGTGCTGTTAAAATATCCATATGCTAGCTATAACTAAAATGATATTATGAAACTTTCATGCAAGGATCTTTTACAATGAAAATAAAAGAACTCTTCTAGAGATTTTGAAAAAAGGTGTCGCAAAGACCTGGCAAAGAGATCACAAGTCCAGCTAGAACAAAACTGGAAATTCATAAAATCCTAATCTACCACAGTGTCCTCAAAAGCAGACAAATTGGTGCACCACCTTGACAAGTTTCATCAGTTTCGTCTTAAATATTATAAACATTTATCTATAATATTATTATTGTTATTATATGCATCATTTGACTTAAGCAAAGCAGATTAAATGTAAGGCTCTGCAACCAGTGGACAGAAAAACATGTTACACAATAATGTAATTGTTTTGGATTAAGCAGAGATTTTGATAATCATCTGTCAATCAATGTGAAATTACCAAGAAAATTTTTTTCTAGAAGTTGGTAAATTCTATCAATTCCTTTGTCAAAAAGGATCATGTTCATATGCCACAAGAACTTCCAAACTTGCCCAAGAACCTGAGGAGACAATCCATAAACAGAATGGGAGACTTCAGAGGTCTGTTGACAAGCATTTTACAAGGCACCACCATATGGTGCCTCACCCCCTGCCTGTGCTCTGCACCACGAGTAGGTAAGTTTACTTATTACTTTGTATCTTTGATCTTACTCAAATATTCCCAGGCAGGACTCTTAATAACTATAAACAACAGGCATGCTTCTTATATGACGTACCAGTTCAGACCACCATTAAAGGAGAACTGAAGGCCAAAACCAACAACTTTTCCAACATTTTTTTTTTGGAAATTAACCTAACATAAGTAAAGTTAAGTTTGTGGAGTTACTTCTTCTCGTTTCTTGTTTTTTGCGACAAAATTGCGTTCGAAGTTGGGCTTTTCCCACTTTTTTGGCCTTTTCAGGGCGGGCTCAAAACAGTAAGTCAGGCGCCTGCTGTGAGGTATGATACGGGGAACAGAGATTTCGTAATCAACAGAAACAAGGTAAACACAAGTGCAGCTGTGGATATTTTCTTTGTTGCTTTGCTGTTTCTTCGTGGACTCAATATTCACAACAAACATCAGTCTAAACACTGCTTCTCACATGTCTTCCCCATATTATACATCATAAGCTGCAAAAATGACCGCTGACTCCTCCACTCTGAGCCGCAATACTGATAGCCTAAAATTGGAATAAAAACTTTTTTTTAGGTGGAAGAGAGACAGATACGCCAGGAAAAAAGTTAAAAACTTTATTGTGTATGGTCTAAAGTTTAAACAAAAAATCCTTCTTTTTTTGCCTTCAGTTCCCCTTTAAAAAAATAATAAAATAAAATAAAAGTAATAATAATAATAATAATAATACTTATTATTATTATTATTATTATTATTATTATTATTATTATTATTATTATTGTAAAAACAATAAAAGAAATATTTCAAAAGCCCACCTTATTTACAATAACAAATACTTATTCATAAAATTAAAATCTGGAACCTTGTTATTAAATATATTTTTTTCTTTTAGGGTGTTAGGATGAAAATTCCATCAACGACATGTAGTTATCAGAGGATCATAGGTAAGACTCTTACTAAAGGAATTCTGATTTCTTTTTTCTTGGTTTGCACGTAACATGCTGAAAAATACATCTTTCAAAAGTCCCCCAGTTGTTGATATGAAAATATCTTTTCGCTCTTTTCATGGTCCCATTGCTTGCATATTTTGTCTGTTATGTAAATTCCTTTAAAACCAAAAACACTTGGGACGAACCCACATTCATCTTCCGTAAAAGTCCTTAAAGTTTTCTCATTTCCTTTTTTTTGCAGAAATACAATGTACATCCAACAAGAGAACAATTGTTAGGCTATTAAGTAAAAACTCAAGTGAAGTTATGATCCTCGCAGTTATGAAAACAATTCTAGCAATTGGGTAGAAAAGCCTGAAAAATTCAGGACTTCAACAGGGTCTCAACCCATGACCTTGCGATACCAGTGTGACACTCTAACCAACTGAGCCATGAAGCCAATTTATTTGGAAGCTGGTCATTTGTGGATTCAAGTGTTCCCACGATGAATGAAGCAATGAACGAAATGATACATGAGTATTACTGGTCATGTAAATGCTCGGCATCTATGGTCAGAAACACAGATGGGCTCCTGCTATGATCTAGGATTCCAAAAGATTTATATCAGGAGACTGCAAAAGTATCTTACAAACACCTTAAATCAGAAGCAGTGAACCGTTACACTGACAGTACTTTGATAAACTCTGACACTAGAATGGAAGACCCAAGCAACTGCACAGAACATTGATCTTCGATCAGGCCAAGAGGAAGCCTACGAGCAACAAACAAACTTTTGCCCGCCAAAACCACAGAGATTGCCATATGACAGAATAAAGTCCAAACTCCAAATGCGTTAAAAGGATTTATTCCATATTAACTCCTCGACAACATTCAAGCTTGAACGGTTTACAATACACTTCTGAGACGATTCCACACAATCCTGCTTCAGACTCTGTCCCAATTATTAACTTTACCGCGGTCCTATTACAGTTGTTGGATATCACAAACTTGTCACGTAACAATTCCTTTCACGGTTTCTAAATGAAAGGAAAAGTGTTGCTAGTATAATGCTTCGAATAACACACAAATGGTTCTCTGAAAACCGACTTACAGAACACGCTT
>OX421454.1:37571509-37584009 GCA_949126865.1 Montipora capitata
CATCGAATGGCAAATCTTCAATACATCGAGATTTGATTTTCGATTCTTTTAAGAAAACAAAAGTTAACAAAAACGATATTGAATTCGCATAAAAGGAATCATCGGCAGCTGATGTATGCCTCTTATATATCATGATTACTCGGAAACTGAAAGTGAAACCTTTGATCGGGGAAAGCAAGTTTCTTTTCTTTCTTTCCTGGAAACTGAAAGCGGACCCCTTGATAGGAGAATGCATCGCTTGCCTACATTATGTTAGTTTGAGTTAATTTCTCTTTCGCGACCGAAATGTTTGTACACAGGGGTACTCAGCACTAAACTGAAACAGTAGGTTTTGCTACCTTAACCTAGTCATCACTTTATGCTTTCATTAGAACAAAGCACTGAGGACCTAGTTTTCCTGTCTAAAGCGGCAACTTGAGTAAGACGAAATAAACAAAACACTTCCGCCTTACAAATTTCTGACCGTCTGTCTGTTTCATTCAAAAGATATATAAATGGTTGGCCACTCTTTAGGTTATAGGAAAATTTGTTGCTGTGAATTCAAAGATCTAGTGTCCACTACTGAACATTTGCTTAGATGCCATTTTACTGCGATGCAGTAATCACCTCCGTAAACACATCACCTACCAGTTTTCTTCATCAAAGCTCTGTAAATCATTGCGTAGCCAATACCTGCGTTTTCTTCGTTGATAGACAATCGAGATTCGTTTGCATGGACAACGAAAATGACATAATCCATCTGCGTATGTTCTTTGATGATGCTAGCGCGCACATCAGCCATGTCTCGAAGGTCGAAGTAACGCTGAACTGGAGAGATGTCAAAACCAACTTGCGCTTCGATGCTTTTCAGCAACTTTTCCACTGACTCCAAGCGGAAGGTATGATCGCAGTTGAAAAGATGAAATCTTTTGGATTCAATCTCTTCTCTTGATCCTGCTCCAGGATCTTGTATATTAGTAGTGGAGATAGGTGGTTCGGCCATTTCTTGTGATATTTTTCAGTTCTTGTCGGTATTTTCCCCGAAGAAGCGACTGACACGATTTCAAGGAAACTGCTTGTCTTGTCAAAACAAGTCACGCAAGTCCATAGCTACTTCCGCCTTATAAAAATATGGACCCTCACCCGGCTCGTGATCTCTAGCAAAAATTTGTTGCTACAAAATTCTTCAATAACTCGTTCAGAATAGTCAAAACTAGTAAGTTTCTAACTCTTAACTAGACTTTCAAGCAAAGGCTCAGTGAGTTCTTGGAAACACCTTTCGTGACGTCAAAGACTGACTGAGTTTTCATAATTTTAGTTTCAGGAATATTGAATCCAAATAGCCAGCAAGCTCAAAGGAGATAACTGTACTCTCAAGGAAGCGGTGATGGATCAAGACGGTCAATTAGAACAATTGATCAAAAGCATAAAGAGTTTCAAGATTGGTACTGTTGAGAAATTTGGTGATGCGTTGCCTGGTGAAATCGAAGGTCTTCGACTGAACGTCGCTTTCTTTGGCATGACTGGCTCAGGGAAATCAGCCTTGATCAACACTATCTTCAAATGCTTGGGTCTTGAAGCGCCTGCAATGACTCAGGCAACGTCTTGCGAAGGAACGCGAGTACTGGACTGTTTTCCTGTTCCTGGGAGCCATGTTACGTTTTACGACACCGCAGGGTTTTTTCATCTTGGCAAGTTAGAGGAAGGTCATTATTTCGTCAATCACTTCTATATGCTAAGGCGAGCTCCAGAAAAGGGGGAAGGGAAGGAGGCGAGGCATGAATGATACGGGAGACGGGGGAATAAAGGCCAGATAAGGGAGTCGTTAGAGGGAGGAAATAACCAGAGTATCAGCATTTCCTAAGGGGTAGGGGGTCGGGAAAGCAGGGAAGGAAGGATTTTCTTTCCCTCCTCTCCCCTTCCAAGAAAAGCCCGATGCTCTGGCTTGGGACGAAAGTTACCGAGGGAGAAATACATCGTGATGTGAGCGAAAGTTCCCAATCCCCGCTACGGGGGCAGGGGGAATGGAGGGGGGGGGGGGGTAGGTATGATAACCTTAAATATTATTTCATGTTTTTAACAGGTGAACTGTTTCGTATCATTTACGGACTCGAAAAACCCGGAGATGACTTGACACGAGACGCTGCTAGTGCATGGAAGGCGGCTAAAGGCGGACTTGCTGCCCACAAATTCGAGAAGCCTCCAATTGCAGATCAGGTACACGTGGTCATTTGGGTGATCAGCGCCACTGATGTCAGATTTGAACAGGGAAAATACAGAGAAAATATTGACTTTGTTCAACACATCCTGAAGAGAGAGAGTAAGACCTTACACTCCATTTTTACTAAAATAGACCGGTTTTTAATCTGTTGCCGTGATTCACTTAAAGCAAAAATTACGTTGGCTAGAGACATTTAAATAAGTGAACCAAAACACCAAGTTAAGACATGAATTATTCTTAAACCAGTTAGGTATGGTTGTTTTTCATACTTGTGTCTTACTAAAAATCAGCTTCAGTGTTTTGATCAGTTTCAAAATTTTTGCCTCACCATTTGTAGAGAATTTTGTGTCCTCCATCAGAGAACAACATTAAGGTAGACGCAACCGTTAATCTTTCCTTGATGATCAGAATTGATAGGACACTTAATTTGTGATATTGTGAATTGACTCAATGATTGACTGTATTCCTCGACACAAGAGATGTTTAAGTTGGGGAGAGGACTGGGCAAGTGTCCATCCTCTCCATGGCGCTAATCAAAATTATTGGTGTGCACATATTTACGTGCATTTCTGGACTTGACGTAGCTGATAGCCCGGTAATAGTGGAAAGAGGCAATTCAAAAAAGTGCCCCTCTATAGAGTGTTCTCACGTAACGTCACGGCGGCCATGTTAGTGTTCCTAAACAATGGAACGGCGGCCATGTTGGTGTCCCAACTAATCCTCTGGGAATTGAGCTCTATTATCATCGGCAAACGTTTTCTTTTGTTTCGGTGGAAAAACAAGGTTACTGATCACGTGAATGAAAACACTCTGTAGTAATCAGGTAATAGTGGTCACTAAGTTTTAAGTCAAAGTTGCATTTGCCTGGTTATCTTTCTTTTATCTGTGGCACAAATATTAGAACTTAGCTATGGTACTACGGCAAAAAAACTAATAAAACCAGGCGGTCAAGCTGATATTTGCCACTCTTTCATCTTTGTGTCCACAGTTATCACCATCATAACAGTGTTAACCCATGATGATGAAATCCAAACAAGGGCAAACCCTGAAACAGAACGAAAGAGATTAAGAGAAGCTGCTATGGAGGTCACCGGAAGCGATGGGAGAAATGTGTACTTCGTCGCAAATTCATTTGGTGATCCGAAAGATTACTCTCCTGTTTACAAGAAATGCGTGATGCAGGTTGTTGAGGAGGCGCTGAAGTGCGGGGAGCGTTCAGTTAAAATGCGCCAAGTTCAGAGAGAAGGATCTAAGGCAATGGCTCGGAAAATGCGCGAGACTAAACCCCAGGCTCGAAAATTCAAGAAACCACAAGAGAACACTTTCAAAGAATAGGCCATATTTTTGGCCAAACTTTGCTAGTCAGCCCTAGAAATGTGGGCCTGAGTTGAAGATTGCAACCTTACTTGTCAATGTTATACATCTTACTAGTAGAAATCATTTATTAGAAAAGATTTTTTTTAATTTTCAGAGCTCGTAGGATTGAGTTCTAGTTAACAGCGAAAGGTTAGGGGAGATGGAATCTAAATTGTGAATTGTAATGTTGTTCAAAATATTTACATATAAACTACTTATCAATGCCGTTGTCTTGCGGTGGGCTTCAGTTGACGAGAGGTTTTTTTCCTGAATGTTAATCACTTTTTATTTATCATGAAGCAACCAAAGCTCTATCAAAGACGAAGGTGTATTGCACTAGCATTGAACGGGTGCACTGTAATTCCTAGCCTAAATAAGTTAACACTAACACTTACCTCGTTGTTTGAAACAGGAAACAAAATGCTTAGACCGATGCACTTAATGTGCACATAAAATGTGTTTTTTCATGAGTTATTAAAATTTTGCTGCCATTATTCATTCATGTCTCCGTTTTCACCCGGCGGAGGCATTAAACAAAAAAAGCTCAACTTGGAACAGACTCCATCACAAACCGGCGCATGTTTAAGTTGTGACGGTTGGCGCAAGCGCACATTATTCTCACAATTCTTAGAAAGACGGCCACGGACACAAACCAATGTTGGTTATTTATAAGACTTATCACTTTCGAATGAAATGGCTGCTAAGGAGGAGATCATGAAGTTTTACCTTTTCAACTGCGATGAAACCTACGACTTGAAAACAGTTGAAAAGCTCTTATTGGACGTAGAAGAGAAATACGGCTTGAAAATATCTGCTGAGTCACTTTACTTTGGCCTTCAGCGAATGGATGAGTTCGTTGACAAAACATTGCCGACATTGAAGATGGATTTCGCCATTTTTGTCCTTCATACAAATGAATCTCGGCTTTCTATTAACGAAGATAATGCGGGGATTGGCTACGCGAAGTTCTACCGAGCATTGTTACGTGCCACAGGTCAGTTTTAAGGCAAACTTCACTTCCGGGCTTACGTAAAGCTTTTAAAGGTACAAGTTACATCTTTACTTTCTAACATTTTACTGACCCGTGCGAGACTAGGAAGTAGCACCCAAAGAAGTGAATTTCACTTTCTTTCGATTCAATGGCCGGTTGTTTCCCAGGATGTTATCCAAACTCTGATATATAAGAGTCAGGTTTTGTCCATCTCCCAAGGAAACTGAAGTGCTTCGGCAAAACAGCTAGATTCTTGTTTCCAACTGGTATATCTTCCGTTCACTCAAAACTCCGAACTTCTTAATAGAGTTTTTCATAGCCCTGAAAAACCATTTTAAATGACCAAGACCAAAGGAGATTTCATTGAAATTCTGTTACTTCTCCGGTGAACCTCTTCGCTCACAGGAGACAACAGTGGAATCCTGTCTAGAATATTCTATTGTTCAAGAATTGAACTGTTCACAGTATCCGCAAGAAAAAATGTAGGAACGGTATAATTCTTTGAGTAAAAGATCACGAGCTTCTAGACTGAACACACTCAAACATATTGCAAACAGAAAGTTCACTTTCGCTTTTGAGTTGTTTGATATTCACGTGACGAGGATGTCACGGTAAAAGCCGGAAACAGTTCTTGGAAAGAATTATTTCAACCCCCAACGCGCACCTGTCTTGTTTAATATTATGGTCAATAGCTGTGTTTAGATGAGAGTATGGAACACGGCTGTGACATCACACGAATTTTGATTGGTTATGTATTTTGAGACGCGCGTTTTGATTGGTTGGTAGGAAATACGAGCGTGTGTCAAGAAAATCTGTTTCAATCAAAAAGTCAAAAAACAGCATTTTCCTTCATTTGTTGATTTATCTTTGACAAATATTTTATAAAAGCAATAGAGGACTTTTCTCCGTGTTTCTATAGCCTCATCTAAACTCGAGGGAGAGTTGGGAGAATTCTCGACAGTTATGCAAACCCGAGACGCAGTCGAGGGTTTGCATAACTGTCTCGAATTCTCCCAGCTCCCCCTTGTGTTTAGATGAGGCTATGGAAACACGGAAAACGTCCTCTATTGCTCAACTGGACAATGCTTTTCTCGGAAAAAAAGGAAGAAAATTACAGGTCGGCCTGGATGTGACCTGTGCAGCTGGCTGAAATAGAATTTGTTTTATTGCACCCTGCTCTGCAGCGATTCGATGCGTTTCCCATGCATTTTGCAAAATTTTTGTAAGCTCGCATACAGAAAGACCAGCCATTTTTGCAGAGGATTCTCTCAATACAGGAGCTCCCTTTGAGTTATTGTGGAAGGGAGAGGATACGTTGCATTCAATAGAGCTGATATTTTGAGTTTCTCCGCTCTTGCACTTGAAAAAGAACGATTGTTAACTTTACGTCTTACTGAATTCTATCCGATCTATCTCAGATGGCAAAGTATTGATAGTGATTGGCGGTGATACATATTACAAGGATGAAGAGGAAGAAGAAAATTTCGTAATGTCACGCTGGGTGAGGAGAAAAATATCCCCTCAGTTCCGTGAAGAGGATATGGATGGAAGAAAAAGCTTCATTTTGTCTTGGAACAAGAAGCACAGGCCAATTCACGAAGAAGCGTTACGACATTTCCTCAACCCCGGTAAAAGGGGGTTCACCTTCCATTATACTCCTCCACCCAAACTTGTACCAAACCACACAGAACCTGATTCGATCCCGCCGCTAGAGACCGGTCATACAGATCGAGAGGTTTGAATACTTTGCTTTGTAATTCTTTTCCTTGAAATCTATCCAACCAGATAGCTTATTTACATGAGCCGAGGCAAGAATTCACTGTGTTAACATCATATATCTGAGAAGTAACTTGCCGCCTTTCAGTTTGTAAAAGGATTCAAACCCCAGTGCGATTTCAAGTAACTGGAGAGCACCTGTAAAACTGTTACATCGGATCCTTCCTGAAGAAGGTTAACTTGGCCAGATAAAAGAACATTAACTTAACAGTTGATTAGTTTTATCCAATTTATACCTTATACGTGGATTATCTTCCGTCCATGGCTGCTTGCTTAAGTTTTCCAATGGAACTGACGACCCAGACTGTAATCTGACCTGGTAAAAGCTTCCAGTATCGAATGTTTTGCTCAAAAACTTTTAAGTTGCATGGATTTGTCGTTTTGTCTTTTTGATTGCCCACAGTCTTTTTAGCTTCAAATGTGAGAATCAGGATTGTCGTTGTTTCTTTTATAACCGAGAGTTTGTTCTGTTTTGCTACTCCATTGTGAGGTTGGGAGTTTGCTTTGTGACTTTCTCTTCCTCATTTAACAGACTAAATTTTGGCTATGATTTTCCCTCAACTCACCATCCACACACACAATAATTTCCCCCCACTTACCCACTTTACTAGAGATTATTATTTCAGTTAGTGGAGAGGAACCCCTTCCTGTAGGGGGATTCTTGCTTCAGCACCATAATCATTCCACAAAGGTTGCTAGTCTACTGCTGTTTTTGTTTTTTTTCCTTAAACAATTATCCAATTTATACCTTATACGTGGATTATCTTCCGTCCGTTTCTTTTATAACCGGCAGCCACTTTTGATGGAACAAGAGCAAGACGAACTCGAAGAGACCACACATTCCTCTTTGGTGGAACGTGGTGGTGACAAACCAGAGCCCTACAGAAGATCATTTGGAGATCGTTACGGACAAGAGTGTGACTATAGACGCTTTACCGAAAATGATGCAGGTGAAAAAAGTGATTTCTTGAAAAAGAAAATGCTTTGTAGAAAGTTTTTAGTCCTATATATTTCGTTGGTTTGGTTTTGTCGAAAGACGAAAACAAATATTGGCCAAACTTTATTGTTCTACCTAACAATCATATGTCTTAATACTGCCTGTATGAATAACACGAGTTGTAATGTGTTGTGCATACGGCTTTAGTATTGTTTTGTATACATCTATTTGATTGCGGTAGACTATTCCACAGTTCTATAGCTTTTGGTACGAAACTGCCTGTGGAGACATGATTTCTTGCATAAGGAATGCTATTGTATTGTGAACGCATTGATTTGAGCCATGAGATGCACTTATCAATATCAGATTGGGCATACTAGAAGAAACTTCAAAAAGAAACGTCTCCCTTTTGAAATAAAGTTATTGTTGTTGTTGTTGTTGAACCATTAAGCTGTAGGAGAATCGTGGTTTATGACACTCAAATGAAAATAGCTGTAAAATAATGTGTGCACGTTCAATTTTAGACACCTCGACAAGTTCTGCTGCCAGTGGCAAATTAGCTGATTATCCCGCAGGCAAAGTGTTGCTGGAGACACGCTTGCACTATGGGACAATTTCCTACCAGGCCGAGGATATCATACAGTGGACCGATAGATGGGTGCCCCCAGATCGGCATGTGGCTCATCTCAAGCAGGAATTTGGGTCAACGCCTGAAGCGAAAGTCCAGTTTACAGCGATTGGTAACGGCGGAGTGAGTTATGATGTTACGATAATGCGTCCCAGGACCAGAAATTGGTGCCTCTGGTTGTGCAACTGTCTTGGTTGCTGTTTCAGATCATTGATCCGTTTTCTTTTTTCTCCTTGCCCGCGTTTAAGGAATCAAACAATGGCTTGCTTTTTGTGTGTTGCTCATTGTTTTGGGTTCGTATGCTGGTGGATAATAGGCAAGATTGGCCGGCTTGGTGTATAAATCAGCACCGTAGATTAATCATGGGATTAACTGCCAAACTGAGTTGAAAAAGCAATATAAACACTTGTTTTCTGTTCATCATTAGTTAGCCCGCGTCCGTCCTGCGTTTATCACGGTTTCCGATAGTTGTTCCTACAATCGTGGTCAAAACGTTTTGGGACACCCTCAATAATTCGGGCAAAAATTGCCATGCCGCAGGTGTTAACCAGCGGCCTTGTTAATATTACATGCGCGCGTATACCATGTATCTGATCCTGTTTTTTATATTTAAAGTAAAGATCGTTGTGTTCTCATTGCGCGAGACACAACAAAAATTTCTTTAATTAAAGATGCACTTCATAATTTATAATCGTTCTCCTCTTAGTGGCCTTTCAAGTGCCCCCCACCACTCTTGGCAATTTTGAAACCGAATGAAGCTTTTCAAAATAATCAACATTGTAAAAGAGTGGTGGTGAACTGAGAACGTTGTTCGCATTCGTTGCCTTTCAATAGTCCATTTCCGAGTTGCTGTTTGCCTCCGTTTCAAAGCGAGTCCTGGTGCACAACCATTCAAATGCAAATGAGTGGTGTATTTTCATGCAAATCAAACTCATTATCAATTGAATGGTTGAGCACCAAGACTCCTTTTGAACCAGAGGCAAACAGCAACTCGGAAGTGGGCTATTGACTTCATTGTGCCAACAATTTTGTTCAGGATTGTACATGAACTTTCTTCATGAGCAACTAAATTGTTGTTTAGAGCCAATGTCAAGAAAACGTCTTTCGAACAAAAAATGAAATGAATTTTGCTATGCACAGTGTTTTTGCTATAATACATTCTACTTGTTGACAAGCTCAATAACCATGAAAATGATTTGTGAAAGAGAAGAAACAATAAAAACCGATATTTGTCCGCGTTGAGACGGTTCATATAGTGGAAAATTCAGCGTTTGGTCTTGAGAATGCTGCCCAAGGCCGAAGGATCTCCCAGCCGGCAATGAAGATCCATATTTGTATACCTTTTAATGAAGCGTGTCTTCTATAATTATTTTAGGCGACTTAAGGTGCGACAAAAGTTCTCAAGTTCAGTGCGAAGCAATTTGCTTGATGGGTGTTGCAATGGGCAACGTTTCCTGCAACTTGTCTCGTTTTCGATGATCACATGAGGTTAAAGGAACAATTTCATTGGCTGATGCTGCAAACCGTGGTGATGCAAGTTGCAGGACAGATGTTGCACCAGTGACACAATGCTTGAAAAATTCGTTGCAACATTTTTTTGGCCGTTGCTAGATATGTCTGTTTCGTGCAACTTGCCTCGCCAAGTTACTCGCAAAATTACATGTACAGTGTAACAGCGCCTTTAAGCCTCATTTACAACAGCAAGTTTTCCTTTCATTTACACTTCCAAGGAAAACTTGTCAAGGAAAACATGCTAGTGTAAATGAGGCTTTAATGCCCTACGCTTCCCTGGTATTGCTGCAGGAGCCGAAATAGTGTAGTTGGTGAAAGTGCAACTAAATTTTGTTCAGTTGTGTTTCTGAACAGCTGAATGAACATGAACACAAGCAATGAAAACCGGTTTAGCTAACATTCTCCCGCTTTAAAGTTGATATTTGTTATCGCTTTAACATGTCCTTTGCATCCTTCAATGGATGTCCTCTAAAGCGTTGCCCCCTAAACACGTGGGAAGACACTGTAGATAATCGTCCGGCGTGGCGGAGGCTCACATCACAAACCTAACATCAGATGCGGGCCGCGAAAAATTGGCAATGATAGAAAGAACTGGAACATAGAGAAAAGGGAAAAGCGACATGGGAGAAGAGGGAGGAAGAAATGAATTGTTACAGAACATTTATCTCATCTTTGTTTAATACCCTTGTCGGTTTTAAAAAGGCGTTTGTTACCGCGAGCTTGTGAGGCGAAACGCATCCATGTTAACCGACGAACCTTCTTTGGAGTTCCACTGTTACTGGCATATCACTTACAAGTCACACGGTCCTGAGTGCGGATCAAATTCCTGAAGTACTTAGCACTTAACATTAGGCTAAAAAAACTTGATTGTGTGGAACTTGATGCATTGTTGATCTTCAACAAAATCAAATTTTGAGAACGGGGGGTAATTTAATTGGAAATGTCACCTTTGAAAAAAGGGACAGATGTTACTTTTTACATGATTGTGAAGCTACATTTTATCTTTTAAATAGTCTAGTAGATCATATAGTGTTTGTATTCCTTGTATTTTTATAGCTTAGTATGTTTATTTTTATTTTGTTATTTAGAGGGCCACAAGTTTATTAGCTTCTGCTATTACGTGCTCACCCACATGAAATAAAGACTTTACTTACTTACTTACTTACTTACTTACTTTAATGATAATCAATACCTTACACTTTTATGTTTAACTTATTGGATCACAAAAACGTTGTGAGAAACATTTACGGAACAGAATGGAAGCAGCTTAAAGTACAGCTAAACCCAAATATTTTTCGTCAACAATATTAATCTCCCCACCAAAAGCCTACATGTTTTACCATTCTTACCTCAAAATGTCGCTTTTTATTTGCCGGGCGAGACGTTCAAAGTTATCAAAACTAGCAGCTATTTGGACGCACGACCGTCAGTGATGTGAGAGGCATGGGTCTGTTCTCGATTTTACGTGACAAACTGCTCTACAATGTAAGATTTCTTTGAAAACAGGAATACAACGAGGTGCCTCTGTGCGCAGCATCTTGAGACGGCAGTATAGTGTTGTGTCGGTCGTTTGTCGGTGACATGTCGGCCGATGCGTTGACGGGATCGGATTCGTTACCTTTCCCCAAATATTTGTCCTCAGAAATGCGAAGCAATGACTCCCACTAAGACTTCGCAAAGATTGCAACAAGCTTCAACCGGAGACGGAATCCATGATTCACCTCTTTAGATGACAAAGTACATTGGGCTTAAATTTTATAAATACGAAAAAGAAAACGGACTGAACTGTCGCAGGTGCGGTGAAGTGTTCAGTTAACAAGTCCCTCTCCGGTTCTTTATTTTTTAGTTAAAAATTGATTCAAGTTCATTGTTTCGCTGTGAGACTTGACAAAGGATCGTGACGTAGGCTCTAACACGACGTGAACCACCCTTTTTTTTCCGGGAAATCGTCGAAAGACAACAAAACAAATTGTACTCTAAGTTTATATATACGAAAAACCCACACAGAACATGGCAGACCGATACTTGATGCCGTGTTCAACAAGTCGTACTCCGAGGTTCTTTATTTTCCAGATGAGGGTCGGATTAAAAATAAGAAAATAAAGTTTTTCAGAGTGATTTGACGAAGTGTTGACGCGACGCGACGCGACGCGACGCGACGCGACGCGACGCGACGCGAATAACCGGTTTCCGGGAAAGTCACGGCGTGAACGACAACAAAGATGGCGAATGCGCTTGCAAAGCGGAAGCCAACTTACAGAGTTCATATTTTCAATTGCGATGGTACCTGCAATTTGGATGAAGTAAAATCGCTTTTTGAAGCTGTCGGAAAGAAAGTGGAGATCAGGACTGAAGTGAGGAAACACATTTATGAATTGAACAAAACGACGACTTTGGTGGAGAAAACTATTCCTTCACTGTAAATGGATTACGCTGTTCTTATGGTTCATGCGCGAGATAATTGCCCGTCTTTCGATGATAACCGCTATGGAAAGATTTATAAGGCACTTAAAGAAAGAACTGGCTCAGGTAGGTAATATCTTGCACATCAGCCACATTCAATGTCATTCACGTTTTAAGTTGCTAGTGCAGGCTTTCGTTTTCATCTGGCCAAGTGTGTTTGTGGAGTTAAATCTCCACCAAAATTCAACATCGGAATTTGATATCCAAGTTTCAAATTTCGTATTCAAAATCGAAGTTTTACATCCAACATTGAAGTTTTGAATTTGACATCGTATTTTTGAATTTGACATCCAAGTTCTGAATTTGACATCGAAGTTTTGAATTTGACATCCAAGTTCTGAATTTGACATCGAAGTTTTGAATTTGACATCCAAGTTTTGAATTTGACATTGAAGTGGAAAATTCTGTATTTCACATTCCATTTTCAAGTTTCAAATTCACCTTGCAAGTTTTGAATTGAACTTCACGCACATGAATGACTTGGCCTTCAATTTCGTATCCTTACACGGTACGAATTGTCAGCCGGTTTTGTCGGGCCGATAATTCTACCGTGTAAATTGTGTAAAACGTGTAATTTTTCTTCAAAAGATCTACCCGTTGTCCTTTTAGTATCCGCTATTTTGAGCGCTTTAATTTT
>OX421454.1:37599009-37604009 GCA_949126865.1 Montipora capitata
AACTCCATGTTTTGCAAGTTAAGATGCTTGTTTTATAAATCAAGAAGAGAGAGGACAGCTTTTGATCAATTCTATTTTCGAGGGGGACTGCACGAGTAATGGCAGACAACCCGTTTATCGTCCCAATAGGGAGTTTAAGAAATGACGACTGCTACGGCAACGACAACACCAAAAAACAGTAATATCACCTGTTTATATGAGGCGGGCCAGTCCGGTTAGGCCCGCTTTGCCAAGATCTCGGCTCATGCCTGTTTTTATTTAGTAAAATTTCGGTTCGTTTATATCAGAAGGCGGGCTGGCCCACTTGCCGAGATCCCGGTCTGAGCTACCGAGATCTCGGCAAGGCAGGCTGAAAAATTCTCATATAAACGGTCCAGCCCGGTTTGCTGGGATGAAAAATTCTCATGACGTGTGGGTTGCTTTGAAAACGTAGCCGGATTTGCATAATCACAGGATTATTTTTGCATCTTTTGTTTTAAATGCCATTCCGTACTTGCTAGGGCTAAAATGAACCTTTCGCTTCGAATGTAAAAGCAAGACGGTTACAAGACACGTAAACAAATTCCTAAAATTCATCCCGGTAAACCTGGCTGTGAAATCGTCCATATAAACACTTCATCCCTTTTTACCGGGCCAGCCCGTCTAACAGGGCTGGCTCGCCTCTTATAAATTAAAAAGGCCCTAAAAGAGGAAGAAATTATCATGCTGCACGTGCGGGAGGCACGCATTTTTGTAAGGCATTTCTCTCTCGTACTCATCAAAACAACAACGTGAAATGACCAATTTTCGGGTTTTGACGACAACATGGACAACAAACAGTGAATCTTTTGTTCTTTCTCTTTTCTTCAAATCCGTTCGTACGATTCTGGTTATCGAATACTTCGCCTATCTTATACAACATAAACAAGATGGAAACGTCGTGAAACACTTAGGATAGCTCAAGCTAATAGTTTGAAGTAACGTTTTCGTCGCCGTAGCCTTCTTGGTTTCTTAAACTCCCTAACCAACGGTCTCCTGTCGTCAGTTTGTGTAGCCATAATTTTCTTGTGGATTATATTGGCTCACTCAAACTGCTTGCTGTAGATGTGCTTCACTTTGCTGATCATTCGCAATTGGGTCTCTGAGCGAGTTCCTCTTCACAACTTCGGGAACTAGGTGAAGTTATAGCGACATGCGAGGAACGAATATTCCTGCTTGGGCTGATTGAAAGATTCGCCTGTAGACCAAAATCCTCGATACTTTCAGCGGCCACTGCCTCCCTCAGATTTGCTCGCGTTTAATCATTTTGCCACGGGTGTTCAGTCCCCCTCGAAAATAGAATTGATCAAAACCTGTCCTCTCTCTTCTTGATTTATAAAACAAGCATCTTAACTTGCAAAACATGGAGCTTGACATTCGAGGCCCGGTCCTTCAATATATGAATTGTACAACAAGAGAGGTAACATAAATTGCTGGAAATGTGATTTGGTAATGGCCCCCTCTTATGTTAAATGATGGTCGCCCGATTCCCAGAAAATACCCGAGGAGCTGAGTGAGTAGATGGAAAGAGAGATGGAGGCCCAGAGTCGAACAATTTCGTCGAGTCCCTGAAGTCCTCTATCTATGTTCACTAATGTTCTAGCCACATAATCTAGTCTTAGCTAGAACTACTCAATCAATTTCGAAGGAATAAAAGGGAAAGTACAGTTCAAGGGTGGCTACACGTGTGATTTTCAGTGCGCGCTGGCGAAGCGACATTATTTGAAAAAATCGCATCACCAGTGCGGGCAAAAAATCTCTCGTATAGCAGCGGATTTAAGCCGCGGCTACACGAGCGATTTTTTGTCGCGCTGGCGATGCGATTTTTTCAAATGTTGTCGCGTCGCCAGCGCGCACTGAAAATCACACGTGTAGCCACCCTTGAGCTGGCGACGCGACAAGTGAAAAAATCGCAAGAAAAAAGTCGCCAGAGTTGACCGTGTAGCCACCCTGGAACTTTTTGCCCGCGCCTGCGACGCGAATAAAGAGCATTTAGCCAATGAAATTAAAGGAGGTATGTCTGTTTATAGTGTCCAGCTTTCTTGAAGTATGGGATTCCCACGGCCTTCAATTTATCGCCAAAAAACTTGTCACAAGTGTAGCCACTCTCGCGCGCAGGCGATGCGACAAAATTTGAAAAAAAATCGCATCACCGGCGCGAGCAAAAAATCGCTGGTGTAGCCGCGGCTTTAGAATCGTGCTTAGATAGAACTGAGTTCCATCCGGACGATCGAGGTCGTCTCAGTGGCCCGGGTCGTCAGGGATCGCCTGGGTATATAGTGTTTCCATGTAATCGTCCCGATCGTCTCTGAAAATTATTTGAAACGACTAAGGCGATCGGGGCGATCTGGATGATCATATGGAGACCAGGCTTAAACATTGAAAGGGTTGGGCTGTCTATACTATTCTCACAGTGATTCTCATAAGTTCTCAATGCATTGCCCTGTCTTGGGGCATTTTGACTTATTCAAAGAACTTTCACTTTTAGCAAGAAATTCACTTACGCTTATTGAATTCGATCTAACTAAATCTAATAGAGATGGATCTTCATCAACGTATAACTGACATCAGGGCCCAGGTTTCACTATGTTTATAGCACTTATTATTGGCGTCAGTGTAATTATAACCAGATGTAACTCAAGAAAAAAGTTGTCACAAGTCATTTTCGAAATATTTGAACGTAAATGTTTTTTCTTTTCAAGATGAAAAGCTGTTGATTGTCATTGGTGGGGATGAGAAATACGAGAGTAAGCAAGAAGAAGAAAAAGAATTTATTTCCAATTGTGTACTCAAGAAAATCGGATTGCCACATTTTCAAAGAGAACTCTTGGATGGCAGAAAAAGCTTCATGTTTTCTTGGAACAAGAAACACAGACCAATTCACGAAGAAGCCATGATGCATTTCCTGGATCCACGTAAAAGAGGCCAGAAGTTTGTGTGCCAGGAAAAAACACAAGCTAAAAACAATCCTGTAAGTTGCTAATGGTAATAAATTTGTAAACCGCACATATCACATACAATCTCATCATCATGAGTGGTTTACAATTCTTTCTCTGAGGCGAGAACGGACGTCAGCCTGTAAAGGCGCCTCTGGCAGCTCCTATCAGTCCATATTATTTTGATTTCACCCACCTACCCAACCCACACATGAATGTGAAAGGAGGCGACAGACCACAACCCCTCCCCCCTCCCCATCATGAACACAGCAGAACCTCTCCTTAAGGAAACCGTTCCAGAATTTGGTCAAATGTTCATACTAATCCGACTTCTATTCAGGGAACACCTGCCCTGGTCCCGATGGTGTCCCTTAAATGGTGCATTGTGTATGGTGTATACATTGTTGATTAACAGGAAGGGTTCTGTGACTGGGCCTATTATTATTATTTATTATTATTATTATTATTATTATTATTATTATTATTATTATTATTATTATTATTATTATTTATTTGTTTGAGCAGGTTGAAGTTTTGGCAGCTATTCAGCTGATATCGACGTGCTATACCCACCCACCGATACATTCACAGAGGACAGCCACAACACCTGGAACTTCATCCCCTACTCGTCTCGAATAGTGTGTAGGTTCTTTAGCGTCCCACAGGGAACTAATGAACATGAAAGATATTTGTGAGACGGGGCCTACGGTTTATAGTCCTTATCGGAGAAGACCTGAACGTCTAACCATTTGCGGATGTAATTACAAAGGCAGCACTTTCTCCTCATTTATTTTAAGATCCTGAGTGTTGATCCGGCCGGAGTCGAACTCGCGACCTCCCGCATGGCAGCATGCCGGGTTTTTTTTCCGACTGTATTTGAAAAGCGACATAGATCAGGGTCTTGACGATTTCTAGAAAAAGATGGTGCGATTGAAAAGTGGTGGAACATGAAATAAATAAGGAAATATGTCTTTATTCGCAGGCTAACAACATAAAGACGTTTCGGCAGTCAGGTTTAGCCAAAGGTATTAAACGCTCGAGAAGTGAAATGCTTCCAGTTTTAGGAAAACCACCTTCGGTTGACACATCCGTTGAATGATATCGTAAACGGTCCTGATAGTAGCCCGCTAAGTCCTTTGGGAATGTGTGACTTAAGGTGAGAGTTTTAAGCAAATAATCAATGCAAGAAAACGTGGAAACCATATGGGGGTGTCTTCTTGCACAGCTCCTTTTCATTGAAACAGAAATGATATTACAACAATAGGATAGAATAATATAGATCCAGTCGAGCCACCTCACTCCTTCAATCATGTAAGCGAGCAACGTTCTGGATTGACTTGCACACCGTAACTAAGGTCTTTGGCGCCGCTAACATTGCGTAACACTTAGGGTAACTTTGAACTTTTCACGCAGTCATTTAAGTTGGACATAATCTATTTGCGCACAGAACGAAGTCTGCACACACTAAAAGGAACATTTTTTACGATTAGAAAAGACTTGGTTTCGATTATTTTTTTTTCCCTTTCTTTTGACATCAAGGTAACTCCAAATGTACCATCAAGACCGACGCAGGAAACTTCCGTTATTCCTGTTGATAACAAAGTGGAAAACCAAGGAAACGTAATAGAAGCAAATGCATCCGTTGATGGAACAGATTCAACCTCCCCCAAAGGTAATAATTCAGCTTTATTTTTCCAATAATACGGGTGTCCGAGCAACGAACTCAATAGCCTCTGTGCCAAGATTTCCCTTACATAGATAGTCATAGAAACTACTTCTGTGAAGTCCTTGATCCTTGAATCATGATTCCTTTGCTTAAGAACAAATGCGAACTAAAATGAATTTAGTTTTTCTAGTCTTCAAACTGCTCATGATCCTCCTGTTCAAAATGGAGCTAGCAGCTGATCAGATGAAAACGTACCCAATCTTTGATAAACGTCGCTAAAATTTAATTAAACTTAAACGAATTGTCCCCTATTACTTTTCTCCAGAACCGTCACTGTCTGTCCCTTTAAGTTAACTGCTCGAGAAAAGAACACGAAACAC
>OX421454.1:37609009-37611509 GCA_949126865.1 Montipora capitata
GTGCAAAGTGAAGAATATCAAATGTCATTCGCTCTATCTCCGGATCACGTGTGCTCTTCTCTTTCGTGTAGTTGGCCACGAAAAAGACGTGACCAGGTGAACTTCCGGTAGCTGCTGATGCTTCATACTTGGCGTTGTCACAATCTTCTGTTCTCAGAGTGTCGCGATGCGTCACAACTGTGATTGGTGCAATTCCTATTTAGCGAAGGAAGAATGGCAAATTTAAGAAATGCATTCACTTTAAAGACCGTGTCGTTATTTCCGTATCTTTTTTCTGCAGAGGAAAGGCGTTGTCTAGAGGTCATGGCGCTAAATTTGCAAGCAGATGCTATGGTGAAAATTAGATTTATCCTTAGTGGCCAAAAATTCAACTCCATTCCGCAGTAAATGGCTTGCTGGTTATCTCCTCCCAAGGTCGAATAAGTGAAAGCAACTAAAATTTATTAACAAAAATTTGGTTTTATCAACGGAGTTGATAATGTAAATTGGCCACCGTACAGAGATTCTAAAAGCTGACGTTTCGAGCGTTAGCCCTTCGTCAGAGCGAATCGACGAAGGGCTAACGCTCGAAACGTCAGCTTTTAGAATCTCTGTACGGTGGCCAATTTACATTATCAACTCCGTTGATAAAACCAAATTTTTGTATACTACTTCCCCACCGACGCAGCACCACAGTTTCTTTAGAAACTACCCCTTCATTCTAAAATTTATTAACTTTCACCAATTATGATGAAATAATGCCCATATGCATCGCAGGGGTGCAGGTGGGGTTGATGGCAGCAAAGCCAGACTGATTACCCAAAGCGTTTAAGGAAGAGGTGTTCAAAATAATCACCCATCAGGTTTTCACTTCGGGGAACAGACAGGAACCAATTTTTTCCTTTGGGCAAGAAAGCGGTGAACTTGTCAGTTCTGGCAGGCAATAAATTGAAAATTTTCCCAGCTGACTTCTGAAAAGTATTAGTAATAATAGTGAGTGTGATTGGTACCTTGTCTACGAAGAATCTGTCTGACGGGATTCAAATAGTCCTTCAGAGCTCCCTCCGTCAACCTCTTATCATTGGCTTTGACCACAATAATAACACCATGAAGTTTGTCACTGAACTCAGAGTTGGGATGCAGGTTGTTTTTTGACGCCGTATTTTCTTTGCTTCCTGGCACTGGGCGAAACACATTATCCCCTGGTCTTAGCCGTCCTTCTAGGATGTTCTCAAACTCCTCGGTCTCGTTAGAGTTGTAGTTAAAGAAGCCACGAGTGTCTACCAACCGGAAGAACATTTCATGGAGGTAGTCTTGGAGAATAATGGTTCCTTCACTTCCTGCCGTATTGTCAGGGACAGTGCCTTTTTCTGTTTCCCTCACAGCGCGTTCACACGTATTTATGAAACAACTCTTCCCTGATCCAGTTGGGCCAAATACACCAATTCTCAGATTGGTGACATCATCAATCGCCAACCCCCTGAAGCTATCAAGGTGGGTCTTGCTGCCAAATGTGTAGTTGTACAACTCAGCTCTGCGAAGGCACAGCTCATTTTCCAGCTCCAAGAGTCTTGCTGTTTCTTGTCTTATCCTTTCCTCTTCTTGTGCCTGTTCTCTAAGCCTTTGTTCTTGATATTGCTTCTTTCTTCTGTTCTCTTCTTCCTCTTGTTCCTTTTTAATGCGAAGTTGTTCTTCATACTCTTTTTTCTTTCGTTCATTTGCCAGTCGACGTTCCTCTCTCTCCTTTGCAGCCTTTCGATCTCTTTCCGTGTTGTCCACGTACCTGTAGCTAGTCTCTTGCTTGGAACCTCCGGACTGAAGAATAATTAGTTCAACAAATGAAACACGTCATGGATTTTTAATTGACCTTCATAAATTTGAGTGGAATTTAAATTCTAAAAGAATATGAGCTAAATGCGTTGGTCGATGCAATAGTACCCCAAGAAAATATTATTGCATAATATTTCATGAGGAGTCTCCGTCTTGGAGAGGAGATTTAGACAACAATTTTCTACATGTGCTCTAGAACACCGCTCTGTTAAATCGTAAGCGCTGGAATTAAAAACTAAAGCCTTAAAGAATATGGAACGAAAGTGAAAGAAAAATAGGACGGCATAGAAATGTGATTTGCCTCTGATCGGATGGATGAGCATCAGGATAACAACTTTTGGAGCAATGTGGTCTCGTGATTAAATGCTGCTGGTGTGAAATACTCTGTGATGGGGCATTTGAAATGCCTCTTGACTGGGAGTTAAGGAAATTTGAACAACCAAAACCGAAAAGTCAAATGTCCAAGGGTTGGCGAGAAAGTACAATGTTGAAGCTCTGTCTGATTCGACCTCTTCACATTAAAAGTTAGCTTATTACCAAACGAAGAAAACAAAAGCCGGAAGTTTATCGAAAGTGAAAGCTTCTCTTTTAATTTCCCCAGTTAAGACTAAACTCAGCAAAGGCAAACTTTCCCTGTCTTTCATTCAGTCTATTTTTTTTCAAATACATCTATGTTCAAAAACTTTATTTA
>OX421454.1:37616509-37624009 GCA_949126865.1 Montipora capitata
TTTCTTGGAATACTGCTCCGCATTCAAAGTCGATAATTCAGTGTCTTTTCCATGAAGGAAGAACTAAGTATACTCCTTTTACTTTCTCTTACGAGGACAAAAACCGAGGTGAGGAGCTATCCGTTGTCTTTTTCAGTCGTTAACAAAAACACACTTTCGCCGCAGAAAGAAAACATACCGAGTTTCTGGTAACTAGAGTGGCTTTTTGCGCCTTGCAGGATTTAAGCTGAAACGAATCATGGAGCGCGTACTGCCTTGAAGAATATTCACCACTTTCAGCCTTAATCTTAGCATTAGTTGAAAAAAATGGCTTCCTTTGCTTTGATCGCATGTAGCGTTCGTCCCATTTCTGGAATTATGCACCACCAGGGGTGCATACCCAGGGAGTTGACTTAGCCTCTTGTCCTGCGGGTGAAAAACATATACAAATTTGACTTAAGGACGGTGCCTACTATTGTTATTGCGCATACGTTCTGCGCATCTCGAGATACTCGGATTTCCTATCGGCGTTGCTTATTAATACAGGGTTATTTTTGCGCGGTTCAAAACTATGCGGAGAAAGCAGAACTTAGCAAATGCACTTGGTATCCAAATAGAAAATTGGGGGTAACCATGCATTTCTCAGAGATAATTAAGCTTCAGTTTGGAATAGGACGTTATACATTGCTTTGTATTTTAAAGCTTTTTACAAATATTGTTGATTAATTATCTTCGAAGAATGCGTGGTTACCCCCACTTTTCTTTTTGGATTTCAATAACACTTGCTAAGATCTGATCTAAGATCTAATTGGTAGGCACCGTCCTTAAAGCACTTTTCTCAGGGTTGGTGGATTTTTGAAGATAGTACAAGAGCTCAGAACTTGTGGGTCTCGTGTTACTCGAGATCAAGCCATTTCGTGTGGATAAAGGGCTGCATTTTCTCACGCTGATTTAAGTTGTTCCACCACTTCCTTCATGTTCTCACAATTCGTAAGCCACAAACAACAGCCCCTCTCAAGACTGAGCTCACTCGGAAGATTTTTGAAGGGCTTAATCTAGTTTTTCTTTTTTTACTCTCATCCTTCAAGGAGATAATGTCATAATCGTGATCGGCGGAGATGACAACTACAAAGACGAAGATGAGGAAAACGAACAATTCATTTCACGTTGGGCGAGAAGGAAAGTATCCTCACAGTTTAACGATGAATATATGGATGGACGAAAAAGCTTCATTCTCTCTTGGAACGAAAAACACAGGGAAATTCACGAGGAAGCACTGCGCCATTTCTTGGATCCAAGCAAAAGAGGAACAAAGTTTGAATACAAGCCAAAGCGAAAGCTTCCACGAAGACCTGTAACGGCGCCGGCATATCTAGCACAACAGTCAAGGCAAGGTAGTTTTTCCCCGGAGAGGCCCAGTGTAAAAGGAGCAACCAGCCATACTCCGCAAACCGAGCGTCCTTCACGATCTGTTAAGGTGGCTTCCGACCCATTACATCACAGTTCCTCAGCAGCAGAACCCAGCCATGTCAGGGACTCAGACAAACCAGAGAGACGAAACGTCTATCCTTTGCAAAACGATGGAAACACACAAGTAGAGGTTTCTTCTTCACGCTCTGGAGAAATTCAGAAACAGTTAATTGGTGAGAGGATCTTTCACTTTGTCATAGTCTTGTTTCCTTTCATATCTCATATTCAATATTCTTTCATGAGTTATCCTGCCCGAACCAAGAAGCCAGAACTTTATCACTTAATACATATGTTGCAACTAGGAAAAGTAAATGGCCAGAAATGGAACAACATTCTTATCAGTCAAAGGACTGTATCATCAGAGGTCAAACAAAATAGTAACAACAAAGATCTTTCAAAGCCTCCAAATAGGACAGGACTCGAGTGATTTAAATCTTTGCAATTGGTAACAGTCCACGGCCTCGCCTCGAAATGGAACATGAAATTCAGACCAGTGGTCATTGTCGGCTTTGTAATATAAACCATATAAGTTGCTGTATGTAGCCAGAATTACGTTTCACGCACGCGATAGTGTAACACTGTGCAATAAATTAATATTTATTTTTTTCTACTGAAGAGGCAACATACAATGATCATATAACTGACTTCATTTGAATTTGTAGACTTGGCTGTTTTTGGCTGCAATATCTTGGAAAAATCCATGAACGTTGTCAAGGAAGTACTTGGTCGGCTTCGTTCTCAACTTCATATTTCCTCGCAAATTATTGAAAACTATTCACCCGTAAAAGTTAGGTCATGCTTGGAAGAGAAAGCTGCCAGAATTTGCGTGTTATTGGTGGATGCCGCGACAGTCTCTGACGCCTACAGCTATTTACCAGAACGAAGAGTGGAATACGAAGATCTTCTCAAAACAGCAGTAGACACTGTCGGTAAGAGTGTCGTATTCCTTTGGGTGCGTTTGATTGACACGGTATTCCGGAATAGGAATAAATGTAACAGAAGTTATAATTCCTTTCTTTTTACGGAGATTCGCATTAAGTTTGTCAAACACCTGCTAAAATGCTATTTTAAATGGCATATCTTTATTATCCTTGTTGCTTCAAAACGCCAGACATACTATTTTTAATCATCACTCCACGTATTCTTATTCCGCGCCGGAATAGGGTCAATCGAACGCACCCTTAGTTTTTCATGCTCTAAGGTTCCCGGCAAGCAAAGCCGCTTATGGTACCGCAGGTCAACACTGATAAATTTTGGAACGATCCCACGTAATTGACCTTCTGAGCGCTAGCTTTCACGTGTAGTGTCACGTGACTTTTCATGTAAACAAACCTCGAAAGTTCGGACATTTGAGAAGATCGGACATATAACACATAGTGAGATGGCGTGGCGAGCAGATAAGAAATGTTAGTTTCTTTTTGCGTTGGACATGGAAATGATGCAACAAAGACACAAGTCACTTCGATGATTAGCATTTGATGTGGGACGCGGTAGTTTTACACTCTTACTTTCGTCTTCGACAGGATTTACGGGGGTGAGTCAGCTTTTGAACATCTTCGACCCTAGGCGGACGGAAACGAAATGTATTCCATTTGGTTATTACGAATACCTTCATGTATTTAAATTGTTATATATTTGTGCACTTCGAGGTCAGTAATAAAACCAAATAAATGTGATTTGAGTGTGTGTAAATCGAGCCTCCTCTGTCAGTGAGCCTTCAATTCGAAAACGCTGAATCAGTCCATCTAACAACAGTAAGCAGTCCTGTTTGCTACAGTTCCAGGGTCAACATGTCTAAGCAGATGCCTATTAAAGAAGGACTTCTACACAATGAATATCGCAGAACTTAAAAAATATTTGCAGGAGCGTGGAGTTTCAGTGAGTGCGTTTAGAAGTCTTCGCTAATAGAAATCGCCGCTGCAGTTGAAGCAATGACGCTTTACTTTAATCAAGGTAATTGCCTCTGGTATTAATGAATTAAGAATAAACCACAAGAGCTTCTAAGACTGATGCAAACATTTCGACGGAAGAAGTTTTGGGAATTGTTGTCTTTCAGTGATAAAGAAATTAACTAAAGTACGTTGAGAGCACCACGACAAAGCACTGGCAATGTGAGGACTGGGGGTCATAACCCTTTCAAAGAGCAAGAGAGTCTTCTCAAGAAAAATTGACAGTGCTGAAAATGTCACAAAGTTGGTACAACCCATTCTCTATTTTTGAATGTCCCATAATACACTTTGTTTTCCCCCCATAATTTTTCATAAACTATTGTTTTCAAATGCTCTTGGGAATATGTAATGTCCCCAAGAGCATTTGAAAACAATAGTTTATGCAAAATTTGGGGGGCAAACAAAATGTCTCATAAGGCATTCGAAAATAGAGAATAGCATAAGCACAAACATCCCTACATAATTGTAAAACAAAGAATGGAACCCTAAAATGCCAGAGAATGGGACTATTTCATGAAGTCAGTGCTCCCAATGCATGCAAGCAGGTTGTGAAAAATACACACCACAAACTGGATTTGATCTCAAAGGGCTTTTTGATTACGAAGTCAAAGCCATTCCTTGGAGCAATAATATTCTGAAATGCCAGTGTTCTAAAGGTTGTCCAAACACTGCTGTAGAATATATAAGTGTTACTGGAAAAACAGAGATCGGTTTGTGGCAACACAAATGGTCATGGTTTTGCATTGAAAGCAACTTCAAAGTACTAATTTAAGTTCAGCTTGAAATGTTCATAAGTGGGCTAAAACGTTGTCAATTTGTTGTGTGGAAACAAGGAATCTTCTCTGTTGAGGTGACCGATGACCCTAGCTTCATGTCTAATGTGTGTGCCAAACTAGAGAAGAGTCCTTCCCTTTCTCCTCTTTTATATAATAATAATAATAATAATAATAATAATAATAATAATAATAATAATAATAATAGTAATAATAATAATAATAATAGAAGTTCAAAATAGTACTTGAAATGAATATTTAATGCTTTCATGCTAACAATGAGTACTGTAAATATTGTGGGAAGCAACAGATGCATCACCCAATATAATGAGTTTAAACTGTTCATGAATTACGACCGGTAATTTGACAATGTTTTTTCAGATGGTTCGCCAAAAGTCAGTAGATAATTTCTTTTAAGGGAAATCTCCCTAACAGTACTGTAGATACGTGTCATTCCAATTAACAGAAGGTCACAATACTGTCCCATGTAATAAAAATAAAACCTCTTCAGTTTTCGTCAACTTCAATGAAGAAACCTTTTTCAGTTTGCATTGGCTCAACGCTGCATTGATCCCATGGTCAATGGTATGCACGATATATAATTGTAGCTCAACAACAAAGTGTAGACTACTTACTATACAACTAGTAGTGTATTTACTGTCCTTTGAACACACAAACGAGTCACTGCGATGAGTCATGCCATTATCCGCGTGTTCCGTTTTCCGCCTCTCGATTGCTATAACTTCGGCCGGAAAATGCAAAAACTTGATCAGATCACCATTCAAGTTTCTTACCTATGATTTTGGGAATCGGGAATCGTTTTTACGTGTAACGGAAGCACGCCTTTTAGTCGAGCTCGAGAGCATTCTGCAACTCGCAATAAACGGTGGAAATGACAACTGTCTCTGATGCAGATAAGTCACTTTTATTCGGTTTTATTACCGACCTTTAAGTGAAAAAATATATATTATTTTTATACACAAAGGTAAATTCGTAAATAACATAAGGCGAGGAATGCATTTCGTTTCCGTCGGCCCAGCGATCGAAGATGGAACAACCAGACTCACCCGCGTCAATCCTGTCGAAATACGAATGTAAAACTATCGTGTCCTACACCAAATGCTAACCATCGAAGTGTCTCTGTTGCATCATTTCCAAGTCCAACGCAAAAAGAAACTAACATTTCATATCCGCTCGCCACACCATTTCACTGTGTGTTGTATGTCCGATCTTCTCGAATGTCCGAACTTTCGAGGTTTGTTTACATGAAAAGTCACGTGACACTACACGTGAAAGCTAGCGCTCAGAAGGTCAATTGTATGTTCAGATTTTCAGCCTGCCTTTTGACGTCCGCCGTACGTGTGGTTCTTAGTTTCCCTGAATGACAAATTGTTGAATTGAGAAAAAAAGACCCGTTGTTCTCATAATATTCCAAGGCCACTGATTATTTGTTTTTTCCTTTTGATTTTATTGTGTTCCACAACCTTAAAATGGTTGTAAATTGTACCAATGACACTTCTTTACCACTTTTGGTTAAACTTTTAGCTGAAAAAGTGATCATTGTGATCTTCGCACCTTGTTCCCTGCCCTCTGAGGAAGATAAAGTTGTGGTGAAGGAGGCCATTGAAGACATTTTATTGGCCACAGGCAAGGGTCATGTTCAGTGGGTGAAAGACAACCCGATTACACCAGAAGTCTTAGAGGAGAAGATCATGAGCTCAATACGGTCTCAAGAGTTTCCAAATTCAGGCGATTCTAGGCCAACCAGTGCGGTTGAGCATCGTTCCAATGTGCCAGACAGGACAGTTTACGATCCGCCGAAAGCTCATTCCTTGCAGCAGTTTTATCCTTATGGATATGATCGAGATCAGAATCAATCACAGCAAAGGATGTCTACGCAAACCCGTGGGCCGCCGAGAGTCTATCGAGACTTTTCAACTACGAAAGGGTTTGTTATGCTCAAAACACGTCTAAGGTTTGGTCATATTTCTGAACACCATGGCGATGTTCAACTTTGGTATCCCAGATTTGTTGTCGCCTCCGACACAAAGAGAAAGTTGTTACAAGAATATCGGAACATCGCTGAAGCTGTAGTGGAAATTGCATCAGACGGAAATGGTGGATTATGTATGAAAATCAAACCTAAATCCGAGGAAAAAGAAGAACCAGTCCAACTTGCTGAAAACGAGACCGTGATGCTGAAAACTCGGCTACGTGACGGTCAGATATCAAAGCGGGAAGGAGACTTGAAATTTCTCTATCCTCAGTGGGAAATTCCTTTATATATTATCCAGAGTTTATCTGAAGAATATCGTTTTTATTCCGATGTAGAACTGTACATAATTTCTGACGAAAAAGGGGATTTGCGCACCCAGGTGAAAACGTATAGAAAGGATAGAGTCAGTAGTGCGGTCAAGAAAGTATTCAAATGATGAAATCTAATGACATTAACAGAATAGTGATTTAGTTTGCAACTTTTGTATTTCAAAGAAACGTTTCTTTAATTAGAAGAGTAGACATTTTCATAAGCTTGGTTGAATTTATACGTAAGTGTTTTATCTTCGGGCCCACATTCATGGGAGGCTCGAATGCCTACCACTTCAGTCAACCTTCAAAACGGCAGCTGATCCTGTCTGACAAAAACGAAAGAATCGTTTTTTTTTTTTGTTATACCATTCATGTCTAGTAAAACAGCCAAAGATAAATGTCAAACGTCTTTGCGGCAATTTAACTCTTTTCCCTAGGGACTTTCCCAACCGCGATAAAACCGCGGTAAATCAGCCATCGCCAAAAAATGTTATTTTTCTCAAAAAGTATTTAAAGTTAGGGGGAAAAAATACATCATTTTAAAGCTAAGAAAATAAGCTTTCCAACAGCATATAACTTATTTCATAGTTAGTAGTACTAACTATGCTTATTTACAGACAACGGAAACCTTTTATAAAAGCGAAAGTTGAACGAAAAAATTTAACAAAAATAACACAAAAATATATTTTCCAGGCAAAATTTGGTCATTTTAGAGTTGATTACGAATTTTTGGATGCAAAACTAAAATTTTCTTCAATTTCTCTACTTTCTTGGACATAAATTTGACCGAAAACTGATGAGGCAAGAATATTTTTGGACTTTTAGGAATAATCGGATTAGCGATCAATACGTAATGTTTGCTTAATGTGATATTGTGATGAAAGTGTCAAATTTGCGACCCGTTGCTAACGGCAACGGAAGCGATCGCATTACGAATAATTAACCTCTGTTTGCCAAAAACCACCCAAATAACCGATTTTTCGACGGAAAATTCATCCCAGAAGATAAAACTATTCACTGGA
>OX421454.1:37629009-37639009 GCA_949126865.1 Montipora capitata
AAAATTAGATATTTTTAAATACCATCGTAGAAACTTGTAAAGCATACGTTTACTGGTTTTGATTGGAGTCAACGCCGTTAACCCGAAAAACATTGTAAATTAGTCCTGAAAAGCCCCGAAGAGAGAGACTAATAGCTTCACTCTTCACTCTTCACTCACACTCAACAGTAGGGACCTTTAGATCGGAGGACGAGGACCATTACGAGTACTAATACGAGTGCGACTTTTGCACTGAGCATGCGCATAAGGTTTGAAGGCCGACAATCGGCCGATAATTTTCGAAGTGCGCTTGTTCAGAACGGAAAACTTGTATTCGTAGTCGTCCTCGTCCTCTCATCTAAAGGTTCCTAGTTTTAAATGTGAACAACTATCCTACGATCGCACTTAATTAGCCATATGGTTGGGACATGGAATGTAGACGTCGGACTTCGGACTGCGGAATTGAACTGGATATTGACCAAGATATCATAACATAAAAAATCATTGAAATACTGTGAATTTTAGAGGCAATCGGCTAAAATGCCTTCGAACAAAGTGTAGGCTACCCTTAGTCTCTTGTTGAAAATAATTTCCAACGCAATAGGGCCAAATACAGTGTATGGGGGATTCCCTCTCTTGCGTAATATTGTCTTGTTGTAGAGTAAATGAATGCTGAATGTTTTATCGATTTGTGGCAAAACGCAAATTTCAACCTTTCGTTTGACATCCCTGCTGTACAAATGATTCCCTGAATAACAAAGTGTGCAAATGGGAACGTAAAAAGAGCCGTTGATCGCACTATATGATCTGAGGTCATTGGTTTCTCGTTTCAATTCTTTTCATCCCCCAAAACCTTAAAATCATCGAAAATTGCAGTAATCTACCACGTTTGACTAAACTTTCAGCTGAAAAAGTGATTGTTGTGATCTTCGCACGTTGTTTCCTGTTCGACGAAAGATGAAGTTGTGGTCAAGGAGACCATTGAAGCCATTCTATTGGCCACAGGCAAGGGTCTTGTCCTGTGGGTGAAACAAGACCCGATTACACCAGAAGTCTTAGAAGAGAAGATCGTGAGCTCAATACGGTCTCAAGAGTTTTCAAATTCAGGCGATTCCATGCCAACCAATGTGGTTGAGCATCGTTCCAAAGTGCCTCTGATAGGACAGTTTACGATCTGCTGAAAGCTCAAATTTCTGAACGCCATGGGGATGTAGCCTGCGTGGCAGGCCGTAGAAAGGAGCGCCGCAGTGTAGGGAGGGAGGGAGGAGGGACGGCCTGCAAGGACCCTATTGTTTTCTCGGTTTTTTTCGTCCACCAGATGAACGTAAAAATCCTGATTGGTCAGATTTTATGAATTACTCAATCCGTCGTTCTGATTGGTTAGCGACCTGTCATGCAAGGGCATCGGTCTTCTCAATTCAATATTCAACATGGCGGATCGGTTTGAACTCCCTCCCTCCCTCCCTACGCTCCGGCGCTCCTTTCTACGGCCTGCTACGCAGGCTAATAGGGATGTTGAACTTTGGTATCCCAGATTTGTTGTCGCCTCCGACACAAAGAGAAATTTGTTACAAGAATATTGGAACATCGCTGAAGCTGCAGTGGAAATTGCATCAGACGGAAATGGTGGATTATACAGGGGGACCCAACGAATCTGTTCCTCACATTATCTGTTCCCCAGAGGAATCTTGCTGGCTGGCAAAAATACAGGTGTTTCGATGAGCTGGCTGGGAAATTTTGTTATTGATAGAGGTTTTGCCTGGGAATTACTGACTTTTTCTCGCATTTCAATCGGAGCTGGCTGTAGAAACTCTGAAGACTGAGGACGACTAAAAAAAAAAAAAAAAAAAAAAACCCTTCCTCTCTCCCACAGAGTAGTCACAAACATACGACGGCTGGTCAGAGTGATAAGCGCTTGCGGAAAAAACCTGTTTTGTCCCGGTTTTGTCGCTTTTGTTCGGTCGTTTTCGATCGAGGGATTTGAAAGCACGCGGAATTCCTGGCTGGGAAATAAATTTGATCAGCTGGCTGGGAAACCAACCAATTTTATCCAACTGGCTGGGAAATTTCTTGTGTATCTTGCTGGGAAAAAGGAACAGATATTGTTTTCCCAGCAACACTGAAAAACACCTGAAAATGCCTTAATAACATTTTTTTTCATTAACTGGGGTATAATAATACATTTTACAACAAATTGGTCGTTGGGTGCCCCTGATTATATATGAAAATCAAACCTAAATCCGAGGAAAAAGAAAAACCAGTCCAACTTGCTGAAAACGATACTGTGATACTGAGAACTTGGCTACGTGACGGTCAGATATCAATGCGGGAAGGAGACTTGAAATTTCTCTTTCCTCAGTGGGAAATACCTTTCTATATTATCCAGAGTTTTTACGAAGAACATCGTTTACATTCCGATGAAGAACTGTGCATAATTTCTGACGAAAAAGGGCATTTGCGCACCCAAGTGACAACTTATGTAAAGGATAGAGCCGGTAGTGCGTTGATGAAAGCCGGGAAGAAAGTATTCAAATGATGAAATCTAATGAAATGAATAAGACCGTGATTTAGTAAACTTTTGTATTTCAAAGGAATGTTTTTTTTTATTTAGAAGAGTAGACATGTCGGCGTAACGTGAAAACCACCTATCTGTTGCCACTACATGCCACACCTCTACTCTTACTGATGTTATTTGCTCACAAATGGTCCAACTGATCAAGTCACACCTGTGGAAAATTTAAGACCAATTTCCCACTTTTTGTGTTGTCAACAAACTGCATGCTGATGAGACTGAAATTACAAAGAAACTGTAGAGACAACTCACTTTCGACTCAAGTGCCCAGGGCCCGGTTCCTCGAAAGCCGATTAACTTAATCCAGGATTAGCGTAAACTTTTGTTTCACGTTTTCAACTTTTTAGTGAAAGTTTCTTTTGCTTATTTTTGTTTTTCAAGATTGACGACTTCTCATGTAAAGTTCTGCCGAAAATCTGCGTTTAACAGCATTTGGGAGTAGAGAAATAAAGTGCTTGGTTAATTTTTACTCTTAGATTAGCGTTAATCGGCTTTTGAGCGACTGGGCCCAGGTGTCTATATGAGACAATTGCTTAAAATTGTCCAGGAAAGTGACTGGGAGAGGATCATTTCTCTCTTTCGTCAATAACCCGCACATAAATTTCTCTCAAAATGACAATATTCGAGTAACGTGTAAAATGGATGATTTATACCTATTAGATTTCACAGAGCTGAGACTGAATTCGAAGGGGCACTTTTTTTCTGCATATACAGCTGTTTCGAGAAAGGTTGTCCAAAAGAAGCATAAAAGCGTTCGCGACAATGCCGAAAGGCATTATGGTAAACTGTCAGTTTGAGTCAACGAAAACATGACAGCAATGCTATCGAAAACGTCACCTAGAAATACATGCTCACGCTATGTTACTGACATTGAGATATGAGTGAGTTTTAAAATTCAGTCAAATGATCTAGGCCATGAATTGGTAACAAGGGGTAAGGATTTATAGAGAAAGCATGATTCTGACGACTTTAACCTTACTCATTTTGTCATGTTTTGCAGAGAAAGTCGGGAAAATGCACCAAAAATCGTGGCATACGTGGAAAGCAATCGTTTTTGCTAATGAATCCTTTTGTTTTTGGACTTCAACATAAGCCTGTGCGTACTGCCACTTCATCAACGCTATATCCTAAGAACTCTTTCATCCAAATAGCTCGCCACCGTAGTAGGTCTTCACTGAACGGCCGTGGCATCTTCGATTCTGGGCGTTCTGTACAAGTTGAATATGTATTTCCCATACTACCTTTCGGCATTGTCGCGAACGCTCTTACGCTTCTGTTGAGCAACCTTTCCCGAAACAGCTGTATATGAGCAGCTGCTTGGCTGCCTATTCGGAGAATTTTGTTCTTTTTTGGCCAGGTGATTGGCGTTGCCAGTCTTACTGAAGACCGTGAATAAAATCAATTCAATAATTTAGCATTCTTGCATTAATAATCGTTTCATTCGTCTTATATTTCTGGAACCAGAGCAGGTTTGGAACAATAATAAAATGTAGTCTAGTCTTAACTTACATTTTGACTAAATCTTCAGTTCAAAGGCGGAAGAATGTGGTTTTTTTTCAAATATATTTATGATCGAAAACTTTATTTAAGAATCTTGGTAAGAAATAAGATCTCGTTAACATTTCCTTTCCAAGAAAAGAAAGGAACAAGGGAACTTAGTCATGCTGGTTAATGAAGAAAGACCTTAAATATCAGCGCATATGGGATCAAAAATGAAAAATTGAGGTTTCTTCGACACCAAAACCATTGTAATAACGTGCCGCAAAGTAGCATACCTTGCTTTTTCAGTTTAGGTACCTTACTACCGGCAGGAATATAATCTTTCCAGCGCCCAGTCGAATGTGTATATCACTAGCTTTCCCGGCCACCATATTCTAGGCAAAATCAGCTCGCTTCGAGCGCCTTCCTTATAATAAGAGTAGGGAAAATTATCATTTCGTTTTATTTAACTCACCCCCATAGTAAGGGCTTACGCTCCTCGCGTCAAGAAAGAAAAAGGGAATGCAAAATACACTCCTTTTTAGCTGATGACACTAGATGACGTCCTGACAATTTCCCCGAATTTCATCACGTGATTAAACTGGCAATTTATTTGAAGAGTTAACCTTTCGATCATTATAGCTTTCGCTGCTGGTTTATTTTCCTTTATGTCTTTTGTTGTGAATCACACATCAAAGTCTTTCGAGGAGATTGAAAGTTGTCATCGCGTGACAACTTTGGAGTTGCGTGACAGTCAAAGAGTTTTTAAAAATCCAATAATGACAGGTTTTTAATTTTTTGCGTCGTTGGACAGATCGATCAGATGGAACGATAAACAATTCGAGGAAACGAGTGAGTGCATTGCTCATCCAACTTTTTAGTGAAGCATTTTCGTACTTACATAAACAGTTAAAAGCGTTGTCGTTGAGAAGAAAATGATGGCGAAAGTGCAAACCATCCATCTTTTCAATTGCGACCAAACCTACAAGTTTGATGCCGTTGAAGAATGGCTGGAAAGAGAGAAAATGACACAAAGATTCTCTGTTCAACAACATTACTTCCCTCTTTCAAAGATGGCTGAGATGAGCGGAGAAATCATTCCAAGGCTAAACATGGATTTAGCAGTGTTTGTCGTCCCTGCTTATGAATCGCGTTTGCCTATCAACCAAGAAAGCGCCGGTCTCGGATACGCCAAGATCTATCGAGCTTTACTGCAGAAAACAGGTAACGGCAAGCATATTGCATGAATCAAATATACACATTACAGACCAATTACGTCCTTGAAAGTTACTTGTACTTTTATTCTTTATGAGAAGACAAAAGGTAATAAGCCTCTTGCATGGTGCCGTCATTTTACTATCAACACCAGAACTGATGCAAATGCTTGGCCTAAATGGGTCAGTATAAAACGAGGACTGTAGACCAGCTATAAGACGTGGACCAGGTATGAAACAAGGACTGAGTTTTAAAAAACGGAGTATAGAACAAAACTAGGTTTGTACTGGCCCAGATACAGATTTTAGAAAAGGCCTTGAGTACTCTTAAATCTGGTTTCCTTATGATCTGCAACGGTCCGCGACCATCGGAAGCTGTCTGCGTCGGTCTAACCTGCGATCAGGCCCATTTTTAGCTTCGCCCATATGCTCTCTTTTCCCTACATCTCCAGAATATTTACGCGGAAGGGGTCTTTTAGTTTTCTCCAACCCTGTTTCACCTAAGTAGATATTTTGCATAGTCATGCATGCTCACGGCCCTAAAGCTAAATTTCTTGGAATGCTGTTCCGCATTTGAAAATCCACTATTCAATGTGTTTTGCTTGAATGAAGGAAGGGGCAAATATATACATTTTTGTAAGTTAAGTGCGTTGTTTCACTATGTTTATCACCGCTGGTTGTGTTGTGTTCCTTACGAAGCTTCTTGCGATGTTTTCTAGTATTCTTCACTTTTGGGAGCATAGCGAAAATGCCAGTTTCTGGTGACGAGAATGGCATTTTGCACCTTGCGGGATTCCTGTGAACAAGTTGGAACGTATTGTAGCACGCTTACTATCTTGAAGAATATTCACCAATTTCAGTCATAATGTTAGAAAGCAATGACCCACTAATGAGCGGGCTCTTCTGTTCTCAGTCGTCACAGCGAGAATCATTCTTGAGTCTGGGTAAAGGACTGCACTCAAGTTCTCACACCGATTTAAGCCGTCCCATCTCTTCCCTCAGGTTGTCAAAACGTAAGCCACAAACAACAGTCCATCTCATGACTGAGATCACCCGGAAGATTTTTGAAACTAAATTTAATTTTTTTCCCTCTCGTCCTTCAAGGAGATAATGTCATGATCGTGATTGGTGGAGATGACAACTACAAAGACGAAGATGAGGAAAACGAACAATTCATTTCACGTTGGGCGAGAAGGAAAGTATCCTCACAGTTTAACGATGAATATATGGATGGACGAAAAGGCTTCATTCTCTCTTGGAACGAAAAACACAGGGAAATTCACGAGGAAGCACTGCGCCACTTCTTGGATCCAAGCAAAAGAGGAACAAAGTTTGAATACAAGCCAAAGCGAAAGCTTTCACCAAGACCTGAAACGGCGTCGGCAGATCCAGTACAACAGTCAAGGCATGGTAGTTTTTCACCAGAGAGGCCCAGTGTAAAAGGAGCAACAATCCATACTCTGGAAACCGAGCGTCCTTCACGATCTATTAAGGTGGCTTCCTACCCATTACATCAATCAAGGCATCACAGTTCCTCAGCAGCAGAACCCAGCCATGTCAGGGACTCAGACAAACCAGAGAGACGCTTACCAGAGAGACGAAGCGTCTCTCCTTTGCAAAACTATCTAAACACACAAGTAGAGGTTCCTTCTTCAGGCTCTGGAGGAACTCAGAAACAGTTAATTGGTGAGAGGATCTTTCACTTTGTCATATATCATATTCAATATTCTTTCATGAGTTATCCTGCCCGAACCAAGAAGCCAGAACTTTATCACTTAATACATATGTTGCAACTAGGAAAAGTAAATGTCAAGAAATGGAACAACATTCTTATCAGTCAAAGGACTGTATCATCAGAGGTCAAACAAAATAGTAACAACAAAGATCTTTCAAAGCCTCCAAATAGGACAGGACTCGAGTGATTTAAATCTTTGCAATTGATAACAGTCCACGGCTTTGCCTCGAAATGGAACATGAAATTCAGACCAATGGTCATTGTCGGCTTTGTAATATAAACCATATAAGGTGCTGTATGTAGCCAGAATTACAACGTTTCACTTGCATCACCAAGACGCACGCGATAGTGTAACACTGTGCAATAAACTAATATTTATATTTTTCTACTGAAGAGGCAACATACAATGATCATATTACTGACTTCATTTGAATTTGCAGACTTGGCTGTTTTGGGCTGCCATGTCTCGGAAAAATCCATGCAAGTTGTCAAGGAAGTACTTGGTCGGCTTCGTTCTCAACTATATATTTCCTCGCAAATTATTAAACACTGTGATTCACCCGTAAAAGTGAAGTCATGCTTGCAAAAAGACACTGCCAGATTCTGTGTGTTATTGGTGGATGCCGAGATAGTCACTGACGCCTACCTCAATTTACCAACACGAAGAATGGAATATGAAGATCTTCTCAAAACAGCAGTAGACACTGTCGGTAAGAGTGTCGTATTCCTTTGGGTGCGTTTGATTGACACGGTATTCCGGAATAGGAATAAATGTAATAGAAGTTATAACTCCTTTCTTTTTACGGAGATTCGTATTAAGTTTGTCAAACACCTGCTAAAATGCTATTTTAAATGGCATATCTTTATTATCCTTGTTGCTTCAAAACGCCAGACATACTATTTTTAATCATCACTCCACGTATTCTTATTCCGCACCGGGATAGGGTCAATCGAACGCACCCTTAGTTTTTGATGCTCTAAGGTTCCCGGCAAGCAAAGCCGCTTATGGTACCGCAGGTCAACACTGATAAATTTTGGAACTATCCCACGGAATTGTATGTTCAAATTTTCAGCCTGCCTTTTGACGTCCGCCGTACGTGTGGTTCTTAGTTTCCCTGAATGACAAATTGTTGAATTGAGAAAAAAAGACCCGTTGTTCTCAGGATATTCCAAGGCCACTGATTATTTGTTTTTTCCTTTTGATTGTATTGTGTTCCACAACCTTAAAATGGTTGTAAATTGCACCAATGACACTTCTTTACCACTTTTGTTTAAACTTTTAGCTGAAAAAGTGATGATTGTGATCTTCGCACCTTGTTCCCTGCCCTCTAAGAAAGATGAAGTTGTGGTGAAGGAGGCCATTGAAGCCATTCAATTGGCCACAGGCAAGGGTCTTGTTCAGTGGGTGAAAGACACCCCGATTACACCAGAAGTCTTAGAGGAGAAGATCATGACCTTAATACAGTCTCAAGAGTTTCCAAATTCAGGCGATTCTAGGCCAACCAATGTGCCAGACAGGACAGTTTACGATCCGCCGAAAGCTCATTCCTCGCAGCAGCTTTATCCTTATGGATACGATCGAGATCAGAATCAATCACAGCAAAGGATGTCTACGCAAACCCGTGGGCCGCCGAGAGTCTATCGAGACTTTTCAACTACGAAAGGGTTTGTTATGCTCAAAACACGTCTAAGGTTTGGTCATATTTCTGAACACCATGGCGATGTTCAACTTTGGTATCCCAGATTTGTTGTCGCCTCCGACACAAAGAGAAAGTTGTTACAAGAATATCGGAACATCGCTGAAGCTGTAGTGGAAATTGCATCAGACGGAAATGGTGGATTATGTATGAAAATCAAACCTAAATCCGAGGAAAAAGAAGAACCAGTCCAACTTGCTGAAAACGAGACCGTGATGCTGAAAACTCGGCTACGTGACGGTCAGATATCAAAGCGGGAAGGAGACTTGAAATTTCTGTTTCCTCAGTGGGAAATTCCTTTATATATTATCCAGAGTTTATCCGAAGAATATCGTTTTTACTCCGATGTAGAACTGTATATAATTTCTGACGAAAAAGGGGATTTGCGCACCCAGGTGAAAACGTATAGAAAGGATAGAGTCAGTGGTGCGTTCAAGAAAGTATTCAAATGATGAAATCTAATAACATTAACAAGACAGTGATTTAGTTTGCAACTTTTGTATTTTAAAGTAACGTTTCTTTAATTAGAAGAGTAGACTTTTTCATCAGCGTGGTTGAATTTATACGTAAGTGTTTTATCTTCGGGCTCGCATGCCTACCACTTCAGTCAACCTTCAAAACGGCAGCTGATCCTGTCTGACAAAAGGAAAGAATCGTTTTTTTTTATTCCATTCATGTCTAGTAAAACAGCCAAAGATAAATGTCAAACGTCTTTGCGACAATTTAATGGTCTTTTTTTCATTTACTATCAACGTAATGTATACCCTTGTTTAGCTGTACGTAACTCGTTCAGTTTGTATTTATCCGTGTTTTCAGCAACTCTTCTGTTCGAGTGGACTACTGACCACGGAAAAGCTACCTAGCGGTTGTATGTAGCGCCGTTCTTGCTACAGGCAAACTGGTAAGAAAAATTTGAACCTCAACAGATCCTTCTCTTCGAAAACTACATCGGAGAAAAGAAGTGCTAAAAGAGGAAAGCAGAAAAGATGGCTCTTGAGCCTCTGACGACCCACCCTTTTACTATCATTGCGGATTTACAAAGGCAACGCGAGTCTTATACTTTTAATTATTGGTGGTGCCGCAGTATTTTTCCACAGATTGCCAGTGCTTGCGTTTGTGCCCACGAAGCGATTTAACTGTCCGTCGAGTAAACGTGACAGTGAATTGGGCATTTTTGCATCTCACCGTCGAGAGCTTGCTACAAAATTTAAAGCCTGAGTTAACGTTAACCAGGAGCACTTTCCATTTGAAAGGTAAACCCGGGGGGGATTTTCGGCAAATGGAAGATTATAAATATTCCACCATTAAAGGGCACCTACCATTG
>OX421454.1:37644009-37654009 GCA_949126865.1 Montipora capitata
AGGTTTGTAGTTAAGAGTCTCCTCCCTTAAATGCTGCTGGTGTCAGTGAAATACTCTGTGCTGGGGCATTTGAAATGCCTCCTGACTGGGAAGAAAAAGAATTTGGAAACCCAGTCGAACGTGAAGTGAGCCTATCTCGTGGCTTTCCCGGCGACCATATTCTTGGCTAAATCAGCTCGCTTCGAACGGCTGAATTCAAATTAGATGTAAAGGGGAAATTATCAGTTCGTTGTACTTACCTTACCCCCATAGTAAGACGACGTTAGGCTCCTCAGTCAAGAAAGACTGCACTGCGATCCAAAAGGGAATAGACCCTATGCAAAAATGGCTGCCTTTAAACTATTCTTTTGTTCATATTCAAAATAGCCCAACTAACCTCGTTCAGGATAACAAATTCTTTAGAATTTTTGTCTCAAAAACGAGGTTAGTTGGGCTATTTTGAATATGAACAAAAGAATAATTTAAAGGCAGCAATTTTTGCATAGGGTCTATGTACTTTAGCTTATGACACAAGATGACGTCATGAAACTTTCCTGGAATTTTATCACGTGAAAAATAGCAATTAATTATTTATTTGAAGAGATTTTGGCTTTGATTGATAGTTTCTTTTCGAGGAGATTGAGCGAAGTCAATCGCGTGACAAGGTTGGAGTTGCGTGACTGTCAAAGAGTTTCTAATGACAGTTTTTTTTTTCCGGGAAATTTTGTGTCGTTGGTCATTGGATCGATCAGATAGAACGATAAACAATTCGAGAAAACGATTGAGTGCATTGCTCATCCAACTTTTGAGTGAAGCATTTTCGCACTAACATAAAGGGTTAAAAGTGTTATCAATGAGAAAGAAATGATGTCGAAAGTGCAAACCATCCATCTTTTCAATTGCGACCAAACCTACAAGTTTGATGCTGTTGAAGAATGGCTGGAAAGAGACAAAACGACACAAGGATTCTCTGTTCAACAACATTACTTCTCACTTTCAAAGATGGCTGAGATGAGCGAAGAAACCATCCCTAGGCTAAATATGGATTTAGCAGTGTTTGTGGTCCATGCACATGAATCGCGATTGTCTATCAACGAAGACAAGGCTGGTATCGGGTACGCTAAGATCTATCGAGCTTTGCTTCGGAAAACAGGTAAGAGCAAGCTTATTGTGTCAATTAAATATAGGCATTTGGTTTTTTTGGAAAGCTATCCGTGCTTTTACATTCTCCGTGAGGCGACAAACTTGTTTATTTCCCCTCGAAAGTGAATCAAACGAAGGGTACACGCCGGAAGTAAAAGGGAAAGTGAAACTTTTCTTCAGACTCCGATCGGTGACGCATACCGCTGGATCAACTTATCGCATGTTGAGAAAAAAAAAACAGCTGTGCGAGTGGTTTAGTTGCTGGTTGGGAAACAGTGACACAACGTCGGCTGGTTGGGAGTTTCCTTTTCTATCTAGCTGGGAGCTGGAATTTTGCTCATAATCATCCTGAGAGTGTGGAAGACTTTTTTCCTAGCAAAATTAAAAAATTAAAAAAAATGTTTTATTAGCGTTTTCTTGTACGTTTTTTGCCTATTATTATGCATTAGAAATAAATTTCGTTGGGTGCCCCTCAATAAAAGATGAAAGTACTCTTAAAATTTAGGAACTTTCAGAAGTTTTCATCATTAGTTTAGATATCGGCAGTGGTCCGAGTCTCTTATCCTTCGAATTCTAAATCCCTTTTTATTATTATTTATCTTGAATCACATTTCTTCATGTCATTTTACGCCAAAGGGAAAGGTCGTTTTGGTAAATCTATTAATGTTTGAAATGAATGTAGTATATTTGAAGTGGGAGTAATAGACGAAAGAAAGAAGTGATCTTCGCACTTATCTGTACAATTTAAGCAAATGTCTCTACTAACCATGGGTTATGGGATTTGATTAGTCCTTCACGGGAAGAAATAAGCCCAACAAATTGACCTACTTACTCCCAACTGAGTGGCTTCGTAGCTCAGTTGGTAGCGCATTGCACCAGCATCGCAGCGGTCATGGGTTTCAATCTTGTTGAAGCCACCTGACTTTTTCAGTTTCCTATAAATAAACAATTTTTATTAAATTGTCCAGATAGAACGACTTTCATATGACCTTGGAAAATACGCGTAAAAACAGAACGTAAGCAAAAATGCAAAACATTTAATTGGCTTATCGAACGGAAGCAAACGAGCGCGAATTTTCATTGGCTTTACCGAACACGGATGCAACTTCATCTCTCCGTGGAACAAACCCGTTCACTGGCGAAAAATGTCTGCGCATGAGTCGCGCAAAATGGCACGTGATACGTTTCCGGGACTATCATTGGCTCTCATGAAAAAAGCACTCCCGAGAGGAACGGAAAAATGGCTGCCGTTTGAGAATCGGTAGCTTGTTGGTTTCCGTTCTTTTCAGAGCGATCAAGGCTAGTTTTAACGCCAGTTTCAAGTGGAATGTGTTCTTAGAGAACGTCTATGTTGTGTAAAACGTTTGCAAGTCCAATCCAACCAGCATGCTCGGGAAATTTGCTCCTGGAAAATTTTATTTCGTGGGAAAAGAGCTGCGAAACAGGTGAGTTTTTTTGCGCAATTTTTAATGTGGAAAGTTTGTTGCCACCGGGTACAAAAAGTTACTGTAATGTACAGAAAGGAGGATTCCCAAGGTTTCCGTTCATGTGCAAATTGGCTTGTACCAGGTGGCAGGGAAATGGGAATATTGTTCAACGTGAAGGTTATTTGTTTCTGCGTTACACCTTTATACGATCGGCACCTCCACATGAATGATCAATGATTCGATCAGATGTGAATTTGATTTTGAATGTGATTGTGTCATTGGGAACGTAACCCTAGTATCAAATATTTTAAATAGCTGCTTTTAAGGTCATATATATTCCCTTTTCTGGTGAATGTGTAAGTTATTATACTTTTAATTTTAGCGGTCACAACTCAACGATCCTTGCGTTCAAGTAGTTACCAAGTTATGGATTTGCAATTAATTTGAGTTTAAAATCAAAATCAAAATCCATGTTAGTTAAAATAATGTTTGGGAGAACAGAAGTGTAGGTACAGATGTATATAGATATCTATAGATTCAGGTTCGTGACTGTTTTTCAAAATTTTTTTTTAGACTATTGTTTTCTGGAAGCATTGATGATGTAATTTTGGTTTTAGGGCACTGTCAGGTGTTGTTGGATCAAGGAAATTCTGTTTTGAGTCAAGTATGGTTGACAGTGGATAGTTGTTCCCGAAAAGGCGGAAAGGAAGCTTTACTGCCTTGGACTTTTTTTGGTTACACCCCACATGTTTGTTCTTTTCTTAGATGGCAAAATTTATTAATTAATATATTATGTGATTTGCAGCTGCAGCTAGAAACAGTGTCCCATGCATAAGGTCTCATTGGGTTTGATGGCAGTAAAATAATTTTGGTAAAAAATATGTTTAAAGTTTTTATCATAACTTCTCATCTTGGTCCTGCTGGACTTCAAACATGCTCTACCATTTTGCACAAGGAACTTGTCAATCAAGTGTTAACTTTTGGTGTATTTGCAATATGATCTTTGGATAGCAATTGATTTATTTTTCGTATCCCTTATGTGTAGATATCCTATGTTTGTCACATAGTTAGTTTTAAGCTTTTATTTCCTGTAGTGTATCTTTATTTAATATAGTTAGCACATGACCCCACAAGCATGTATATTATTGCTTCAATATTGATTGTGTTTGAATAAAGGATATTGTTGTCTTGTCTTGTAGAAAATGCAAAACAGCCTCAGTTGTATTTGCATTATTTCTGAATGTTACTTTTAAAGGGCAAACCATTAAAAAGTGTACATAGTTTGCAGGAGTTCAGGAAAAATATTCAAAATATTCATTCATTTGAAGTTCCTGAAGCAGGTAAATCTTGAAGAGTTTATGTAACCATATTTGGAATATACGGCATTTCTATTTGGGAATGTTTAAGTCCATAGAATTCATTTTTTTTATGTTGAGAAGTACTGTAAGACTGTTGACTTCATGGGGTTCCCCATTGACGAGTAAAATCGTCTGGTGTTAGACAAAGCAAAATACTCTGGCTTTAGACAGAGTAAAATACTAAGTATGGCCGGTTTAGGGGTGAAAGTAACTAAAGTGTGATCATTACTTTGACTTTCTTTTTCTTCATTTGAACCAAAACAAAGTGATCAATCATCACCTCCACCATTGCTATACAACTGCTTTGGCCTTGGGAACAAAGTATCAAAGTTGAAGCTGGTGACTCAAGGAGTAAACTTTGCAAAAAAGTTAGCTTAAAAATACTTTTATGGTATTTGAGTATTATTGTAGAACAAATTTGCATAATATCATTTAAGTCATTAAATCAATGAGAATCCAACCCTTAAACCCTTAAAGGTAACAGAATCTTGTTTTGTGGATGTAGGCTAAAGAAATCTGACCCCTTAGAGGAACCAGTTCTAAATTGACAAATAACTGGCATTTTATAATTCATAAGTAAAAGTTGCTCGCTTACCAAATTGTTCTACAGTTCCATTCATTTTTCAGATTGATAGCCTTAAATGTACTGCAGCAACTCTGCCAGCTGTTTGGTCTCAGTATCATAAGCAGTACAAATCCACAAATTTTTCTCCAAAAAGGAACAACAAGAACCCCTATCATTTTCGTAAGGGAATTCCCCTTGGGGTAGTTTGTTCACTTCACCACCATTGTTTAACACTATCCCGAGGGACTAAAGCAAGGAGGGAAATTGATTACAGCTTAAATAAATTATACCACTTTTTTTACTTCTCACACTTACTGCATTCAACTTTAGTTTATTCATCCTTTTAAATGGTAGGAATGATTACTATTATTTACAGCAATTGCTAAAAATTCATTGCATCTAATGTTGAAATATTTTTTGCATATGAGTCTTAAGTGTTTATGAGTCAATGAGTTAGTGCAGTTACCCCAACCCATAACATGAAAGCTAAAATTTCAGAGAGTGCTTAGGCCTAATCACTGAAACGAGGGCTTAGGCTTGATCAATAAATTATTGCTATATTGACTGTGAGTCTCATTGACTCATTGACTCATAAATAATGGGACCTCTTTACATATGGAAAGGTAACAGGAGTTATTTCTGTGAAGTCTTATCCAGAAAACTGCAACATGGGATTATGCCCCTTTCAAATGTAGCTTTGTATGCTTTTGCTCAATGTCTTTGAACAATTATTACAGAAATATGAAGTTATGGTTTTTTTTTAAAGTTAAATCTAATGCAAGGGGATTAAAATTATTGAAGCAGCTGTGTTGCAACCAGAGTCCGCAAAGAGGTTAAATAATTTGTTGTACTGGAAGTACTTAGTAGGCCAGCGATCGTGAAAAGTTTTGGAGGGTGGCACTGAATCACCTTCAACAAGTTTTCTAAACTTTGAAGATACCTAATTTTATATCCTCCTGCTGTTTTATTGCTGGAAGATAAAATCATTTCCTGATTAAGGATTTTTTGTTGTCACATTAACCCACTACAATGTGGTGAAAGCGTATTATCAGCTGTAGTAATATTTTGTTACAGTAAAATTCTCCCTGCTAGTAAGCTGGACTTCTGAATCAAATTCTCAACTTAGAATATTGTTGTTTTGGCTATTCAGAGTTAACCTAATCTATGTTTATTTCTATAATTTGGAGGAAGCCAAACAATTGGCATTTTGCTAGGAACAACTATAACAAAATACAATTGCAACTAAAAGGTTTCCTTCTAGTGAACCCAATATGAGGTGCTATGACATGTTAAGTATGATTTTGGTTATTATTACTACTAAATTCACTTTAAAATTTCTTTTTGAACGACTGCAATACATTTCCAAATTTTCCACTCGGTCTTAATAAATTTTTCTCAATGGACCACTTGAATGGCAATTTTAACAACTTAATTTTGAAAAACAATGCGAAAATCTTAACATTTTCTGTTAGATGCGCGCCCCCGCGGAAACAGTGTGTAAGTATTTAGTTGGAAGAGAAACCATTTGGAAATTTAATGGTATCTTTTTTGTTCCACTTTTTAAAAGATAAACCCATGAATTGAAATCAAGATGGTAAACCTTTAGCTGGTAAGCTCCACAAACGAATTTCCGGCTTTTACTTCGTGTAGAAGACACACATGACCTAAAACGATAGAACAAAAATCGTGAAACAATACCTAATCAGAATAAGAAATCCCTAAAGACCCCTAAAGCTTTTGTTACGTCATGTGTGTCTTCTACACGAAGTAAAAGCCGAATTTCCACTCGAACACTAGCAACCGAGACTCGCGTTGACCTTGAAATTTTTTAAGAAATTTCCCTCGTAGCACTGTTGGCTTAAAAGAGAATCTCGCTGGCATAGAAACGCACTATGCAGTTAAACATTCGTCCGTTTTACGGGCCTGAAAAAGGGTCTTTTTTTGTCGACGGAGATCTAACAAACATCGAATGGCAGCCATGTTTGATTTGAGGTATTGAAGTCACATGACAAGGCCTCGACCAATCAGACATTTTTCGCCAGTGAATTGTTTCCGTGGAACTTTCTGAAAAATTTCGCTTTGACGTCATTTGAAATGCAATAATGTGATTGGGCAATCGAACTGTTTACTGCCCATATTAGGAGTTTCTTTGGCTGGAATAAGGAGAAGCTCTGTTTTCCAAAAAAAAAAGAACACTTTTTTCAAGGTCATACGAAAGTCGCTCTAACTGCATTCAAAGTCGATAATTTAGTTTGTTTTCCTTGAATGAAGGAAGAACTAATTATACTCCTTTTATTATCTCGCACGAGGACAAAAACCAAAATAAGGAGCAATCCGTTGTTTTTTTTAGTCGTTAACAAAAACACACTTTCCCCGCAGAAAAAACTGAAACACGCAGAGTTTCTGGAAACGAGAGTGCATTTTGCGCCTTGCAGGATTCAAGCTGAAACGAATCATGGGGCGCGTACTACCTTGAAGAATATTCACCACTTTCAGCCTTAATCTTAGCATTCGTGAACATTAGAATGATAAAGAAATAGCTTGCTTTGCTTTGCTCGCATTTCAGCGTACGTCCCATTTCTGGAGTTATGCACCACCAGGGGGTTGACTTAACCTCCTGTCCCGCGGGTGGAAAACCCATACAAATTTGACTTAAAGCACTTTTCTCAGGGTTGGTGGCTTTTTGAAGATAGTACAAGAGCTCAGAACTTGTGTGTCTCGTGTTACTCTAGATCATGCCACTTGGTGTGGATAAAGGGCTGCATTTTGCCACGCTGCTTTAAGTTGTTCCACCACTTCCCTCATGTTCTCAAAACTCTTAAGCCACAAACAACAGCCCCTCTCAAAACTGAGATCCCCCAGAAGATTTTGAAAGGCTAAATTTAAATTTGTTTTTGTACTTCCGTCCTTCAAGGAGATAATGTCATAATCGTGATTGGTGGAGATGACAACTACAAAGACGAAGATGAGGAAAACGAACAATTCATTTCACGTTGGGCGAGAAGGAAAGTATCCTCACAGTTTAACGATGAATACATCGATGGACGAAAAGGCTTCATTCTCTCTTGGAACGAAAAACACAGGGAAATTCACGAGGAAGCACTGCGCCATTACTTGGGTCCTAGCAAAAGAGGAACAAAGTTTGAATACAAGCCAAAGCGAAAGCTTCCACCAAGACCTGAAACGGCGTCGGCACATCCAGTACAACAGTCAAGGCAAGGTAGTTTTTCCCCGGAGAGGCCCAGTGTAAAAGGACCAACCAGCCATACTCCTGAAACCGAGCGTCCTTCACGATCTGTTAAGGTGGCTTCCGCCCCTTTCCATCAATCAAGGCATCACAGTTCCTCAGCAGCAGAACCCAGCCATGTCAGGGACTCAGACAAACCAGAGAGACAAAGCGTCTCTACTTTGCAAAACTATGGAAACACACAAGTAGAGGATCCTTCTTCGGGCTCTGGAGGAACACAGAAACAGTTAATTGGTGAGAGGATCTTTCACTTTGCCATAGTTTTGTTTCCTTTCATATCTCCTATTCAATATTCTTTCATGAGTTATCCTGCCCGAACCAAGAAGCCAGAACTTCATCACTTAATACTTATGTTGAAACTAGGAAAAGTAAATGGCCAGAAATGGAACAACATTCTTATCAGTAAAAGGACTGTATCATCAGAGGTCAAACAAAATATTAACAACAAAGATCTTTCAAATCATCCAAATAGGACAGGACTCGAGTGATTTAAATCTTTGCAATTGGTAACAGTCGGCGGCCTCGCCTCGAAATGGAACATGAAATTCAGACCAATGGTCATTGACGGCTTTGCAATGTAAACCATATAAGTTGCTCTATGTAGCCAGAATTACGTTTCACTTGCATCATCAAGACGCACGTGATAGTGTAACTAACCTGTGCAATAAATTAATATTTATTTTTTTCTACTGAAGAGGCAACATACAATGATCATATTACTGACTTCATTTGAATTTGTAGACTTGGCTGTTTTTGGCTGCAATGTATCGGAAAAAACCATGCAAGTTGTCAAGGATGTACTTGGTCGGCTTCGTTCTCAACTTCACATTTCCTCGCAAATTATTGAAAACTATTCACCCGTAAAAATTAGGTCATGCTTGGAAGAGAAAGCTGCCGGAATTTGCGTGTTATTGGTGGATGCCGCGACAGTCTCTGAGGCCTACCGCTATTTACCAGAACGAAGAGTGGAATATGAAGAGCTTCTCAAAACAGCAGCAGACTCTGTCGGTATCGTATTCCTTTGGGTGCGTTTGATTGACCGTATTCCGGAATAGGAATAAATGTAATAGAAGTTATAATTCCTTTCTTTTTACGGAGATTCACATTAAGTTTGTCAAACACCTGCTAAAATGGTATTTTAAATGGCATATCTTTATGATCCTTGTTGCTTCAAAACGCCAGACATACTATTTTTAATCATCACTCCACGTATTCTTATTCCGCACCGGGATAGGGTCAATCGAACGCACCCTTAGTTTTTGATGCTCTAAGGTTCCCGGCAAGCAAAGCCGCCTATGGTACCGCAGGTCAACACTGACAAATTTTGGAACTATCCCACGGAATTGTATGTTCAAATTTTCAGCCTGCCTTTTGACGTCCGCCGTACGTGTGGTTCTTAGTTTCCCTGAATGACAAATTGTTGAATTGAGAAAAAAAGACCCGTTGTTCTCAGAATATTCCAAGGCCACTGATTATTTGTTTTTCCTTTTGATTGTATTGTGTTCCACTACCTTAAAATGGTTGTAAATTGCACCAATGACACTTCTTTACCACTTTTGTTTAAACGTTTAGCTGAAAAAGTGATCGTTGTGATCTTCGCACCTTGTTCCCTGCCCTGCTCTAAGGAAGATGAAGTTGTGGTGAATGAGGCCATTGAAACCATCCTATTGGCCACAGACAAGGGTCATGTTCAGTGGGTGAAAGACAACCCGATTACACCAGATGTCTTAGAGAAGAACATCATGAGCTCAATTTCCAAATTCAGGCGATTCTAGGCCAACCCGTGCGGTTAAACATCGTTCCAATGTGCCAGACAGGTCAGTTTACGATCCGCCGAAAGCTCATTCCTTGCAGTAGCTTTATCCTTTTGGATATGATCGAGATCAGAATCAATCACAGCAAAGGATGTCTATGCAATCCCGTGGGCCGCCGAGAGTCTATCGAGACTTTTCAACCATGAAAGGGTTTGTTTTGCTCAAAACACGTCTAAGGTTTGGTCAAATTTCTAAACACCATGGCGATGTTCAACTTTGGTATCCCAGATTTGTTGTCGCCTCCGACACAAAGAGAAATTTGTTACAAGAATATCGGAACATCGCTGAAGCTGTAGTGGAAATTGCATCAGACGATGAAAATCAAACCTAAATCCGAGGAAAAAGAAGAACCAATCCAACTTGCTGAAAACGATACTGCGATGCTGAAAACTCGGCTACGTGACGGTCAGATATCAATGCGGGAAGGAGACTTGAAATGTCTCTATCGTCAGTGGGAAATTCCTTTA
>OX421454.1:37659009-37669009 GCA_949126865.1 Montipora capitata
ATCAATTTCCCACTTTTTGTGTTGTCAACAAACTGCATGCTGATGAGACTGAAATTACAAAGAAACTGTAGAGACAACTCACTTTCGACTCAAGTGCCCAGGGCCCGGTTCCTCGAAAGCCGATTAACTTAATCCAGGATTAGCGTAAACTTTTGTTTCACGTTTTCAACTTTTTAGTGAAAGTTTCTTTTGCTTATTTTTGTTTTTCAAGATTGACGTCTTCTCATGTAAAGTTCTGCCGAAAATCTGCGTTGAACAGCATTTGGGAGTAGAGAAATAAAGTGCTTGGTTAATTTTTACTCTTAGATTAGTGTTAATCGGCTTTTGAGCAACTGGGCCCAGGTGTCTATATGAGAGAATTGCTTAAAATTGTCCAGGAAAGTGACTGGGAGAGGATCATTTTTCTCTTTCGTCAATAACCCGCACATAAATTTCCCTCAAAATGACAATATGCGAGTAACGTGTAAAATGGATGATTTATACCTTTTAGATTTCACAGAGCTGAGACTGAATTCGAAGGGGCACTTTTTTTCTGCATACACTGTATATGAGCAGCTTCTTGGCTGCCTATTCGGAGAATTTTGTTCTTTTTTGGCCAGGTGATTGGCGTTGCCAGTCTTACTGAAGACTGTGAATGAAATCAATTCAATAAATTAGCATTCTTGCATTAATAATTGTTTCATTCGTCTTATATTTCTGGAACCAGAGCAGGTTTGCAACAATAATAAAATGTAGTCTAGTCTTAACTTACATTTTGACTAAATATTCAGTCCAAAGGCGGAAGAATGTGGTTTTTTTTTTTCAAATATGTTTATGATCGAAAACTTTCTTTAAGAATCTTGGTAAGAAATAAAGATCTCGTTAACATTTCCTTTCCAAGAAAAGAAAGGAACAAGGAAACTTAGTCATGCTGGTTAATGAAGAAAGACCTTAAATATCAGCGCATATGGGATCAAGAATGAAAAATTGAGGTTTCTTCGACACCAAAACCATTGTAATAACGTGCCGCAAAGTAGCATACCTTGCTTTTTCGGTTTAGGTACCTTACTACCGGCAGGAATATAATCTTTCCAGCGCCCAGTCGAATGTGTATATCACTAGCTTTCCCAGCCACCATATTCTAGGCAAAATCAGCTCGCTTCGAGCGCCTTTCTTATAATAAGAGTAGGGGAAATTATCATTTCGTTTTATTTAACTCACCCCCATAGTAAGGGCTACGCTCCTCGCGTCAAGAAAGAAAAAGGGAATGCAAAATACAGACCTTTTTAGCTGATGACACTAGATGACGTCCTGACAATTTCCCCGAATTTCATCACGTGATTAAACTGGCAGTTTATTTGAAGAGTTCAACTTTCGATCATTATAGCTTTCGCTGCTGGTTTATTTTCCTTTATGTCTTTTGTTGTGAATCACACATCAAAGTCTTTCGAGGAGATTGAAAGTTGTCATCGCGTGACAACTTTGGAGTTGCGTGACAGTCAAAGAGTTTTTAAAAATCCAATAATGACAGGTTTTTTTCCGGGAAATGTTTTGCGTCGTTGGACAGATCGATCAGATGGAACGATAAACAATTCGAGGAAACGAGTGAGTGCATTGCTCATCCAACTTTTTAGTGAAGCATTTTCGTACTTACATAAACAGTTAAAAGCGTTGTCGTTGAGAAGAAAATGATGGCGAAAGTGCAAACCATCCATCTTTTCAATTGCGACCAAACCTACAAGTTTGATGCCGTTGAAGAATGGCTGGAAAGAGAGAAAATGACACAAGGATTCTCTGTTCAACAACATTACTTCCCTCTTTCAAAGATGGCTGAGATGAGCGGAGAAATCATTCCAAGGCTAAACATGGATTTAGCAGTGTTTGTCGTCCCTGCTTATGAATCGCGTTTGCCTATCAACCAAGAAAGCGCCGGTCTCGGATACGCCAAGATCTATCGAGCTTTACTGCAGAAAACAGGTAACGGCAAGCATATTACGTTTACAGACCACACATTACGTTTACAGACCAATTACGTCCTTGAAAGTTACTTGTACTTTTATTCTTTATGAGAAGACAAAAGGTAATAAGCCTCTTGCATGGTGCCGTCATTTTACTATCGACACCAGAACTGATGCAAATGCTTGGCCTAAATGGGTCAGTATAAAACGAGGACTGTAGACCAGCTATAAGACGTGGACCAGGCATGAAACAAGGACTGAGTTTTAAAAAAGGGAGTATAGAACAAAACTAGAATTGTACTGGCTCAGATACAGATTTTAGAAAAGGCCTTGAGTACTCTTAAATCTGGTTTCCTTATGATCTGCAACGGTCCGCGACCATCGGAAGCTGTCTGCGTCGGTCTAACCTGCGATCAGGCCCATTTTTAGCTTCGCTCATATGCTCTCTTTTCCCTACATCTCCAGAATATTCATACGGAAGGGGTCTTTTAGTTTTCTCTGACCATGTTTCACTTAAGTAGATATCTTGCATAGTCATGCATGCTCACGGCCCTAAAGCTTAATTTCTTGGAATGCTGTTCCGCATTTGAAAATCCACTATTCAATGTGTTTTGCTTGAATGAAGGAAGGGGCAAATATATACATTTTTGTAAGTTAAGTGCGTTGTTTCACTATGTTTATCACCGCTGCTTGTGTTGTGTTCCTTACGAAGCTTCTTGCGATGTTTTCTAGTATTCTTCACTTTTGCGAGCATAGAGAAAATGTCAGTTTCTGGTGACGAGAATGGCATTTTGCACCTTGCGGGATTCCTGTGAACAAGTTGGAACGTATTGTAGCACGCTTACTGTCTTGAAGAATATTCACCAATTTCAGTCATAATGTTAGAAAGCAATGACCCACTAATGAGCGGACTCTTCTGTTCTCAGTCGTCACAGCGAGAATCATTCTCGACTCTGGGTAAAGGACTGCACTTTCTCACACCGATTTAAGCCGTCCCATCTCTTCCCTCAGGTTGTCAAAACGTAAGCCACAAACGACAGTCCATCTCATGACTGAGATCACCCGGAAGATTTTTGAAACTAAATTTAATTTTTTTGACTCTCGTCCTTCAAGGAGATAATGTCATGATCGTGATTGGTGGAGATGACAACTACAAAGACGAAGATGAGGAAAACGAACAATTCATTTCACGTTGGGCGAGAAGGAAAGTATCCTCACAGTTTAACGATGAATACATCGATGGACGAAAAGGCTTCATTCTCTCTTGGAACGAAAAACACAGGGAAATTCACGAGGAAGCACTGCGCCATTACTTGGGTCCTAGCAAAAGAGGAACAAAGTTTGAATACAAGCCAAAGCGAAAGCTTCCACCAAGACCTGAAACGGCGTCGGCACATCCAGTACAACAGTCAAGGCAAGGTAGTTTTTCCCCGGAGAGGCCCAGTGTAAAAGGACCAACCAGCCATACTCCTGAAACCGAGCGTCCTTCACGATCTGTTAAGGTGGCTTCCGCCCCTTTCCATCAATCAAGGCATCACAGTTCCTCAGCAGCAGAACCCAGCCATGTCAGGGACTCAGACAAACCAGAGAGACAAAGCGTCTCTACTTTGCAAAACTATGGAAACACACAAGTAGAGGATCCTTCTTCGGGCTCTGGAGGAACACAGAAACAGTTAATTGGTGAGAGGATCTTTCACTTTGCCATAGTTTTGTTTCCTTTCATATCTCCTATTCAATATTCTTTCATGAGTTATCCTGCCCGAACCAAGAAGCCAGAACTTCATCACTTAATACTTATGTTGAAACTAGGAAAAGTAAATGGCCAGAAATGGAACAACATTCTTATCAGTAAAAGGACTGTATCATCAGAGGTCAAACAAAATATTAACAACAAAGATCTTTCAAATCATCCAAATAGGACAGGACTCGAGTGATTTAAATCTTTGCAATTGGTAACAGTCGGCGGCCTCGCCTCGAAATGGAACATGAAATTCAGACCAATGGTCATTGACGGCTTTGCAATGTAAACCATATAAGTTGCTCTATGTAGCCAGAATTACGTTTCACTTGCATCATCAAGACGCACGTGATAGTGTAACTAACCTGTGCAATAAATTAATATTTATTTTTTTCTACTGAAGAGGCAACATACAATGATCATATTACTGACTTCATTTGAATTTGTAGACTTGGCTGTTTTTGGCTGCAATGTCTCGGAAAAAACCATGCAAGTTGTCAAGGATGTACTTGGTCGGCTTCGTTCTCAACTTCACATTTCCTCGCAAATTATTGAAAACTATTCACCCGTAAAAATTAGGTCATGCTTGGAAGAGAAAGCTGCCGGAATTTGCGTGTTATTGGTGGATGCCGCGACAGTCTCTGAGGCCTACCGCTATTTACCAGAACGAAGAGTGGAATATGAAGAGCTTCTCAAAACAGCAGCAGACTCTGTCGGTATCGTATTCCTTTGGGTGCGTTTGATTGACCGTATTCCGGAATAGGAATAAATGTAATAGAAGTTATAATTCCTTTCTTTTTACGGAGATTCACATTAAGTTTGTCAAACACCTGCTAAAATGCTATTTTAAATGGCATATCTTTATTATCCTTGTTGCTTCAAAACGCCAGACATACTATTTTTAATCATCACACCACGTATTCTTATTCCGCACCGGGATAGGGTCAATCGAACGCACCCTTAGTTTTTGATGCTCTAAGGTTCCCGGCAAGCAAAGCCGCCTATGGTACCGCAGGTCAACACTGACAAATTTTGGAACTATCCCACGGAATTGTATGTTCAAATTTTCAGCCTGCCTTTTGACGTCCGCCGTACGTGTGGTTCTTAGTTTCCCTGAATGACAAATTGTTGAATTGAGAAAAAAGGACCCGTTGTTCTCAGAATATTCCAAGGCCACTGATTATTTGTTTTTTCCTTTTGATTGTATTGTGTTCCACAGCCTTAAAATGGTTGTAAATTGCACCAATGACAATTCTTTACCACTTTTGTTTAAACTTTTAGCTGAAAAAGTGATCGTTATGATCTTGGCACCTTGTTCCCTGCCCTGTAAGGAAGATGAAGTTGTGGTGAAGGAGGCAATTGAAGCCATTTTATTGGCCACAGACAAGGGTCATGTTCAGTGGGTGAAAGACAACCCGATTACACCAGAATTCTTAGAGGAGAAGATCATGAGCTCAATACGGTCTCAAAAGTCTCCAAATTCAGGCGATTCTAGGCCAACCAGTGAGGTTGAGCATCGTTCCAGTGTGCCAGACAGGACAGTTTACGATCCGCCGAAAGCTCATTCCTCGCAGCAGCTTTATCCTTTTGGATATGATCAAGATCAGAATCAATCACAGCAAAGGATGTCTATGCAATCCCGTGGGCCGCCGAGTGTCTGTCGAGACTTTTCAACTATGAAAGGGTTTGTTATGCTCAAAACACGTCTAAGGTGTGGTCAAATTTCTAAACACCATGGCGATGTTCAACTTTGGTATCCCAGATTTGTTGTCGCCTCCGACACAAAGAGAAAGTTGTTACAAGAATATCGGAACATCGCTGAAGCTGTAGTGGAAATTGCATCAGACGGAAATGGTGGATTATGTATGAAAATCAAACCTAAATCTGACGAAAAAGAAGAACCAGTCCAACTTGCTGAAAACGAGACCGTGATGCTAAAAACTCGGCTACGTGACGGTCAGATATCAATGCGGGAAGGAGACTTGAAATTTCTCTTTCCTCAGTGGGAAATTCCTTTATATATTATCCAGAGTTTATCCGAAGAATATCGTTTTTATTCCGATGTAGAACTGTACATAATGTCTGACGAAAAAGGGCATTTGCGCACCCAGGTGAAAACGTATAGAAAGGATAGAGTCAGTGGTGCGTTCAAGAAAGTATTCAAATGATGAAATCTAATGACATTAACAAGACAGTGATTTAGTATGCAACTTTTGTATTTTAAAGTAACGTTTCTTTAATTAGAAGAGTAGACTTTTTCATCAGCGTGGTTGAATTTATACGTAAGTGTTTTATCTTCGGGCCCGCATGCATGGGAGGCTCGCATGCCTACCACTTCAGTCAACCTTCAAAACGGCAGCTAATCCTGTCTGACAAAAAGGAAAGAATCGTTTTTTTTATACCATTCGTGTCTAGTAAAACAGCCAAAGATAAATGTCAAACGTCTTTGCGGCAATTTAATGGTATTTTTTTCATTTACTATCAACGTAATGTATACCCTTGCTTAGCTGTACGTACCTCGTTCAGTTTGTATTTATCCGTGTTTTCAGCAACTCTTCTGTTCGAGTAGACTACTGACCACGAAAAAGCTACTTAGCGGTTGTATGTAGCGCCGTTCTTGCTACAGGCAAACTGGTAAGAAAAAGTTGAACCTCAACAGATCCTTCTCTTCGAAAACTAAATCGGAGAAAAGAAGTGCTAAAAGAGGAAAGCAGAAAAGATTGCTCTTGAGCCACTGACAACCCACCCTTTTCCTATCATTGCGGATTTACAAAGGCAACGCGAGTCTTATACTTTTAATTATTGGTGGTACCGCAGTATTTTTCCACAGATTGCCAGTGCTTGCGTTTGTGCCCACGAAGCGATTTAACTGTCCGTCGAGTAAACGTGACAGTGAATAGGGCATTTTTGCATCTCACCGTTGAGAGCTTGCTCCAAAATTTAAAGCCCGAGTTAACGTTAACCAGGAGCACTTTCCATGTTGTATGTAGCGCCGTTCTTGCTACAGGCAAACTGGTAAGAAAAATTTGAACCTCAACAGATCCTTCTCTTCGAAAACTACATCGGAGAAAAAAGAGGAAAGCAGAAAAGATGGCTCAAGTTCTTGAATAAAGAAGGTCTCTTTTATTTTACAATGATAGTCAGTTTTGCCCTTCGCTAAAATATCAAAATGATCCCACTTTATGTTATGTCCAGTGGCCTTGACGTGGTCAGCAATGGCTGAAGTATTGTCATTTTTAGCTAGGGCCTTAAAATGTTCGGTTTTTCTATCGTGAAGCCGCCGTTTAGTTTTACCGATGTAAAAACCATTACAATCCCAACAATTTGCTCTGTAAATAACTCTGGATTGTTGTGAACGATTAATACGGTCCTTGTAAGGAAAGAAAGATTTTATACATCGAGTGCTCTGAAAAACAATCTTAAGGTTAACACAAGAGTAGAATTTGTACACACAAGATTTCAGGCGTTTAGCGACTTGGTTGCTTTGCAAACCTAAGTAGGGAAGTAGGATAACAATATCTTTCTTAGGAACTGTGGACACTGGATTGCTATGTTGATGTTGTCTGTTTTTGTTCAAAACATCGTTGATATGATAGTTGATTATGCCTTGTGGGTAGCCGTTCTGAAGAAGGAGTTTTCGAAGATCATTGAGGGCAGATTGCAGCAAGGAGCCAGATGAACAAAGACGGTAGTAGCGATAAGTAAGGGAGCGGATGAGGTTTATTTTGTACTTTCGTGGAGTGAAGGAATCCCATTTCGTGTAGAGACCTGTGAAAGTTTTCTTTCGGTAGATGGATGTCGTGAAAGCGTTGTTTTGATTACGTGTGACAAGAATGTCCAAAAACGGAATTGTATTGTTATGTTCAAATTCAATGGTAAATTTAATATTGCGATGACAGCCGTTCAAATAGTGCAAAAAGTCATTTGCACTGTCTTTGTTGTGGAACATGGTGAATGTGTCATCAACGTAACGATTCCAAAATAAAGGACTAACTTTGGCGTTCAGCAACCACTTTTCTTCAAAAGCACACATAAAAATGTTGGCTAATTCCTGCAAGCTTGAAAAGAAGCTGAATAATCTTAAACGGAAGTCTGGAATCCCGAGAGTCTCGAACTTAAGCAACGATGATATAATTTTCAACTATTCCCATCGGGCCTTGACTGAAACTGAGAAGAGTGTCCTGGCGCGTAGTTTACGGTTTTGTCTTCCTCCTAAAGATGTTGACAAATATGATGTTAAATGCTCCTTTGAATTGCTTTATCGTGATTTAATTAAGCTCGATCTTCCGTTAACCGACGAAAACCACGATCAACTCAAAAGTAAATTAAAGAATATATCTTATCAGGCGCGTAGCGTGGTCATTTTTTCAAGTACGCACAAGTACATATGATCTCGGAACGTCGCTTCTTTGTCAAGAACGTTCTTGGACCGTCGCTCCTTTGCAACCTCGCCTTTTTGATGCACGCTGGCCAAACAACACTGCATTGTTAGTGCAACAAAAGTACAATGCAAAACTAAGTTAGAACATGGTATAGCTTGTGTTTTAGTTTTTAGAATTTCATCAAAGTGGTGCTTTCATCACGAAATCTTGGTTGCGTACAAGTAAAATGTTAAAAAATAGAAACAATTGCTAAAAAATTCAAAATTTTCTGGTCACTTCAAGTACGCACGTGCGTATATGCGTATAGGACGCTACGCGCCTGCTTATAGTCACATTTACTCATATGACTTTTCTAAGCAAAAGAACATGCTAAGCAAAGACGAATGGAAAGCCTTAACTGATTTACGCAATGATGACAGCATTATCATCACGAAACCGGACAAAGGAAATGGCGTTGTAATAATTAGCAGACTTGATTATCTTAACAAAATGAAACACTTGATTTCTGACACCACCAAATTTAAAGAGCTACAACACAATCCTACTAAATCCAGGGAAGAAAGCCTGTCAACTTATCTTCGGAAACTGAGAAAGGATAGAATTATTGATGATGCAACTTTTTACAAAGTCTTACCGAGTGGATCTTCTCCTGGCGTTTTATATGGCCTTCCTAAAGTTCATAAGACTGGTTGTCCTTTCCGCCCTATTGTTTCATCGGTTAACACCTATAACTACAATCTTGCTTCTTACCTTATTTCTATACTTCAGCCAATCTCGACCAACCATTACACTGTCAAAGACTCTTTCAGCTTCGCGGATTGGGCTAAAAAGTACAAGCATAAGAATGGAATAATGTGCTCTTTGGATGTCTCCTCCCTATTTACAAATGTGCCACTCGAGGAAACACTAAACATTTGTCTAGACAAATTGTATTCTCTTGCTGATCCTCCGGCTTTACCCAGGGTTGTTTTACGCAAGCTATTGGAATTTGCCACCAAGAAGAGCCACTTTCTTTTTGATGGTAAATACTACGACCAAATCGATGGTGTTGCCATGGGTTCACCATTGGGCCCTGTCTTAGCCAACATTTTTATGTGTGCTTTTGAAGAAAAGTGGTTGCTGAACGCCAAAGTTAGTCCTTTATTTTGGAATCGTTACGTTGATGACACATTCACCATGTTCCACAACAAAGACAGTGCAAATGACTTTTTGCACTATTTGAACGGCTGTCATCGCAATATTAAATTTACCATTGAATTTGAACATAACAATACAATTCCGTTTTTGGACATTCTTGTCACACGTAATCAAAACAACGCTTTCACGACATCCATCTACCGAAAGACAACTTTCACAGGTCTCTACACGAAATGGGATTCCTTCACTCCACGAAAGTACAAAATAAACCTCATCCGCTCCCTCACTTATCGCTACTACCGTCTTTGTTCATCTGGCTCCTTGCTACAATCTGCCCTCAATGATCTTCGAAAACTCCTTCTTCAGAACGGCTACCCACAAGGCATAATCAACTATCATATCAACGATGTTTTGAACAAAAACAGACAACATCAGCATAGCAATCCAGTGTCTACAGTTCCTAAGAAAGATATTGTTATCCTACTTCCCTACTTAGGTTTGCAAAGCAACCAAGTCGCTAAACGCCTGAAATCTTGTGTGTACAAATTCTACTCTTGTGTTAACCTTAAGATTGTTTTTCAGAGCACTCGATGTATAAAATCTTTCTTTCCTTACAAGGACCGTATTAATCGTTCACAACAATCCAGAGTTATTTACAGAGCAAATTGTTGGGATTGTAATGGTTTTTACATCGGTAAAACTAAACGGCGGCTTCACGATAGAAAAACCGAACATTTTAAGGCCCTAGCTAAAAATGACAATACTTCAGCCATTGCTGACCACGTCAAGGCCACTGGACATAACAT
>OX421454.1:37674009-37686509 GCA_949126865.1 Montipora capitata
TTGAAATCCCTGCTGTACAAATGATTCCCTGGGCCCGGTTGTTCGAAAGTCGATGAACTTAATCCAGGATTAACTTAAACTTTTGTTTCATGTTTTCAACTTTTTGATGACAGTATCTTTTGCTTATTTTTGTTTTTCAAGATTGACTTCTTCTAATGTATAGTTTTGCCAAATATCAGCTTTGAACAGCATTCAGTAGCAGAGAAATAAACTCCTTGGTTAATTTTTAATCTGGGATTAGCGTTAATCGGCTTTTGAACAACCGGGCCCTGAATAACAAAGTGTGCAAATGGGAACGAAGCTCAATCCGAAGAAAAAGAGAAACCAGTCCAACTTTCTCAAAACGAGACTGTGATGCTGAAAACTCGGCTACGTGACGGTCAGATATCAATGCAGGAAGGAGACTTGAAATTTTTCTTTCCTCAGTGGGAAGTCCCTTTCTATATTATCCAGAGTTTATACGAAGAACATCGTTTCCATTCTAATGTAGAACTGTACATAATTTCGGACGAAAAGAGCATTTACGCACCCAGGTGACAACTTCTAGAATGGATAGGATCGGTGGTGCGTGGAAGAAGGAAGTATTCAAACGATGAAATCTAATGAAATGAATAAGACAGTTATTTAGTTTGAACTTTTGTATTTCAAAGGATTAATGTTTTTTTTATTTAGAAGAGTAGACAGTTTCATCAGCTTGGTTGAATTTATACGTTAAGTGTTTCATCTTCGGGCCCCCATGCATGCGAGGCTCTCTTGTAGTGCCTGTCACTTCAGACAACCTTCAAAAGATTTCTCAAAACGGCAGCTAATTCTGTCTAACAAAAAGGTAAAAATCGGTTTTTTTTATAGTTACCGTTCAGGTCTGTAAAACGGCCAAAAACAAATTTGCAATTTTTTTGCGGCAATTTAATGGTACTATCAAAGTTATTTACACCCCTGCTTAGCTGTACGTACGTAACTTGTTCAATTTGTATTTATCCGTGTTTTCAGCAACTCTTCTGTTCGAGTGGACTACTGACTTTAATAGTTCTTTCCCTCGAAAAAGCTACCTTGCGGTTGTACTTCGCTCCGTTATTGCTACAGGAAAACTGGAAAGAAATTTTTAAACCTCAACATATCCTTGTTTTTGAAGACTACATCGGGGAAAAGAAGTGCTAAAAGAAGGAAGCAGAAAAGATGGCTTTTGAGCCACTGACGATTCAATTTTTTTTATCCATTGCGGATTTATTGTAATCAAAGCAGCTCTAGGAAGCGGAGCACCTCAAGCAAGCAAGCAAGGGATTGGGAGGGGTGGGGATCTCCATATGAAACGGGCGGGGATGCTCGTCGTCTCGCTTAGGGGTGTAAATTTCGGATTTTGGTCTCACGTGGGGTGTTTTGAGCAAAATGCCATCATATGTAGGAGTGAAGGTCTCGTTTAGTGTTGCAAGCGTATAAAAATATAGAGTTAATATATTTTAAATACACTGTATGGTCTCTTTTAGCGGTGTGAGAAAGCCTGGGCCACGCCCAGATTAGTTTCTTCTGGGATTTCATTCAAAATTTCCGACGAGCATCCCCACCCCTTCATATGCAGAGTTCCCCCCCCCGCCCCCGGGAGCTCAAGTAAGCAAAAGCAGCTCAAGCAAGCAAAGCAGTTCAAGCAAGCAAAACATCTCAAGTAAGCAAAGCAAGGATTTTGGGATACTTTTTTAGTTTTCGGGGTCGTAGCAGAGGAGGAATGAATAGTATCCCAGGCGTCTTTTCGGCATCTCGTCTCAACCGGAACAGCAAAATGGCGCGCTCGGTTGATGAAATACACGATTATTTCGCGTCTCAAAAACGTGCGTGCTTGAGACGCGGGCGGCACCCGGAAGAGAACATTTCGCGTGCCAGGACAGTGGTGTCTCCCAGATTTTTATACTTTAATATCATCTCTCATGGAGAAAAGATACTTAGCGATGTAAATGTGGTTGTGTAAAGAAAAGTTAAAAGAGAAAACGTCTCACTTCCGGTTGCCGTCCGCGTCTCAAAAACGCGCGTGCTTAAGCTCCTTAATAAGCCTACTGATTACGACACGATTTCAGTTGATAAGATAAAAGGAATCGCTATGCATTATGGGATACTATTCATTTCTCCTCTGACTCCAGTTGTTCGAAGGGTGGATAGCGCTATCCACTGGATAAATCACTATCCACTGGATAACACAATTGGTTTTGCTAGTGCTTATCCGCTGGATAGTGATTTATCCGGTGGATAGCACATTTTGAACAACCGAGGGTCTTCCTTTTCGGGACACCCTGTTATACCGTTATATAAAGTCTTTTATAGACTGTGCCCAACAAAACTTTGGGAAGTAATTCATGTCAAGCTATCACATAATTGTCCACCCATCCTATAGTTGTGCAGTTTTCTTACGAGAAACTATGTAATCTACAATTTTGTTGTTATGAAAGATCACAGAGTATCGTTCTCTGTTATCGTTCTCTATCACGGTGCCAACAACAAGGGTAATTACCTAATTTTTAATTAATACACTTCGCAAACTCACTCTGCGGCCGTGCTTTATATTTTGCTCTAACAATATTGATTTCCTTGTATCCTTTAGGAACACATCATCACCACTCCATTCCTTTTCAATCCCTTTCATGAGAGCATTAGTTTACTGCTTACAGCTATGCAGAGTTGAGGTATGGGATTTGTTTTGTAGTAACGAATTTGAAGCGAAGCGTACAGTTAGTCGTTTTAATGCTTCATCTTAATATTTCTGACGCCACGTTGGTTAAGGGGCAACTCTGAATCCGCTCCACATAATTTTTTTTTACTTTGCAGAAAGTTTCATTCTAGCATGCTGATTACATTTCAGAAGTAGAAAATAAGGTTCACCGAGTTCGTTGTTAACATATGAGGAGCTAAAGCCAAAATATGGGGTGTTTTTGCAGGGCTTTCCTGTTGCCACAGTAACTTTCTACATCACAAAACTGACTGAATCTTTTTCGGCAATAATTAGTGTTTGATATGGTACCATAACACTGCTGTTAAGGGATAAAGTGTTGAAGTGTCAATCTTTCCAATAAGAATGTTTCTTTCAAGTGTTGAAACTGGTTTGAGCCACCTTAAATTACAGTGAATGTATGGGATTTTGGCTGAATTCAAACCTCTATAACTCCGCTGCAAAAAGGCAGATTTCAAAAATTTTGAAATATTTTTAGTCGTTTCATTAAATTGTATCATTCTATCAACGGAAATTTAGATCATTGCACAAGGCACAACGTCTGAAAATGTGATATTAGAAATCTCATGTCGCTTCAAATTTCACAGGAATTTGCATAATTTGTGTTTACAAGGGTTTATATGAACTTTACAAATTTCGTTTACAAATTTCGTCATACTTAACAAAAATAATCTCAATAGAGGTGCCTTTTGAGAGGTATTCTCGCCATTCACAATCTCAGACCTTAAAGGATTTATAATGGTTCAAAGTCGGAAAAATTCTCATACATTCATTGTAATTTCAGCCGTGTTTGCCCCCCAACCAATATGTTGTCAGAAACTGTGAAAAGGTCTATTTGAAGTGAAACATAACTAAACAGAACACAAAATCTGCTCCCGAAATCGCCTGCTCGTGAAGTCACCATTTTTTTGTTCTTCATGTTTAAAGGAAACCTAAGAGACAAATTCAAGTGAGCAGCGTTCTGCACAGTGGTTTCAAAACAAGCCAGCGACCACCGGAGTTCCGCCGGATACTTGATTGTATGTCGCCGACTACTCTGGTCATAATAATCAGCTTGTGACAAACAATCTCGTGGTTGCTTCTTATCCATTAATTTTTAAGACAGCAGAGTAAGTTCACACTCAATTTTGCAGCAGTAATACATGCAATAGGATGTAAGCTCTGTTCAAAAGCTCTAATCATCGGCTGTATCCTGTGCTGTTTGCATTGACGTGTTTTGTCACTATCTTGAATAATTATTGTAAGAAACCTTGTTTGGGTGTTCAGTGACTTCGATTGCTTCTTCTTCTTCTTTCGGTCGCTACCATCACTACCAGCTGATAGCATGACAGAGAAACGAGAACATCAAACTGTTAACACACTTTTTTCATTTGGGTCCAAAACGTCACGATCCTCAGTTAGGTGAAGAAATTTGGCCATTACACATTAGTAATCATTTAACAAGTTGTTGGACTTTGTTATTGTTCATTCGACCATATGATTACTACGTTGTTTATTATACTTATCGATACTTAAATAAACTACGGCCAACTCATTTGATAGTTAGGGGACATTGAAAAATGCAAATTTGCTGTCTGTATGTAAATAAGTCAACAAAAGAACAATTAATGGATGTTTAGATTACGGTCTACGTGTGGTGCCCAACTGCATTATAGAAGCAATTCATACTGCTCTGCATTATTAAGGCGAGATGAAAAGTCCTGAGTCAAACTAGCACGAATGCTGAAATCTAATATTATTCTGCTAATTAATAGCTGCAACTTAAATTTAGTTAAGCGCAACTTTTTTTTTTCATTCGGCCGCTGAGTATTTGCACATGTGGAAGCGAAGCGAAGCAAAATCTAAACCCGCTTTCAAAACGTGACTGTGTCGTTTTACTTACTTCTGCCTTTCAAAATGGAGATTTTGAATGAAACTGTCATTGTCTAAAATCGACGCTAGAACGCTGAAAATAGCATTTCAGAGCTTCTAGATTTCAAAATTTTCTGGGGGAACGTGCCCCCAGACCTTGCAGCCCCTGGATTGTCACAGCCGCCTACTTTTCCAGAGTCAGCCGCCTATTTCAAAACATTTTGAAACCCCTGTCTGCACAAGGATCAATGCAAGCTTACATAATTTTAGAAGTTGAAGCAAAGTTGGGGCAAGTTCATACATCAAACTAAACAAATTATTAACAAGAGGCTATGAGTAGCCTACACTTTGTTCGAAAGATTTTTAGCTGATTTCCTGTAAAGTTCACAGTATTTCAGTGTTTTTTTAATGTTACAATATCTTGGTCAATATCCAGTTCAAATTCCGAAGTTCAAAGTCCAAATTCCTTGACCCAATGATAGGGTTTAAGTGCTATGGTAGCATACCATAGTTGTTCACATCTAAAACTGTTGTTGCATTAATTCCAATCAACCAGTATACAGAAGCTTTACAAGTTTCTACGATGTTATTTAAAAATATTGGGAGTCAGGGCTCAAAGTTAGCGACCAAATGGTCGCACATGGCCGGAGAATTATAAAATTATGTAATTTAGTATGGGTAATCAAATGGTGACGAGTGAAATTAGGAAATAATTTCATGTGTTTGTCCAAAATCAAATAATTTCCCGAGCCTTTAGGGGTGGGAAAATATTTGATTTTGGACAAGACTCAAGTGAAATTATTCCCTAATTTCGGGAGTATACCATTTGATTAGCTATTAATATCATGTTCATAAGACGCTATTTTGGCACTGTAGAAAAAGTTGCCATGGCAACGTTGTAATTTCACATGTGAAGTTATAAACTAATGCTGAAATTCGTGGCAAAATTAAGGAGTAATTTGTTACCCATGTTATTAGCCCTGTAACACACGCTACAGAGTCATATAATAGCTGGATGTGCATTGCGTGCAAAGAAAACACAAAAAATTGTTTCCGGTCATGCGCACAATTCCATAACATATTTCCCTGTTTATCTGTCACGTAGTCTGCTTTGGTTTAGAGGTCATTGCAATTGAGGAGACAGGGAGTTAGATTCCTACTTAAGCTGCCTTCACTGAAAAATGTTTCTAGGAGGCAAAGAATTAAATCATGCATGCGCAGACAAATCGCAACCCGAAAAAAAGGAGTCAGAGCCGAATCCTATTCTTTGTTCTTCAAACAAAGTAATGAACCAAATTATTACATTTGAATTATTAGATTTTATGTTGTGGGCTTCATAGTGTTGTATAATGTGTCTGAAGATAATAATTATGCTCAAGAACTTTGTAGTAGACAGAGGTAACTGGCACTGGTCAGTAATTAGCAAGATCTTTCTGGTTGATTTGCAACATGGTGCAGCTGATTACTGTTCTTGAAGAAATTGCTAAGTCAGGAGGGATAATGGCCACAATGTTGATGTGCTAATACTGTAATGGATTTTGCAAAGCCTTTGACATTGTGCCCCACCAATGAATGCCCTCTCACAAAATCACAGCAGTATGGTACAACAGGAAATTTGGGTCAGTGGGGACTGCTTACTGAATGCACACAATGTGTCGTAGAAGAAGATGTGACTTCAATTCCTGTAAATGTGGGGCTCCCCAGGGGACCATCCTGGGCCCTCTTATGTTTTTTTAGACTGTACATTACAAGTAACATCATGTTCTTGAAAATTTGTCTCTGCTATGATTGCCTGCTGTATTGTTAAGGGTGTGGAAGTCAAGTACAAGCTTCAATTAAGGGATCTCAGTGAGATTGTATCTTGGACTGATAGATTGCAAATGTCTTTTAACATCAATAAGCGCCATCTATGGAGCATTCATAAAAGCGGTATGATGTAAATAGCCAATACACCAGTGAATCAGTGGAACTGTCATGTAGAAAAAATAACCATGAGTTTGCAAAATCATTCTTTAGGTTGATAACCATGAAACACCCCCAGATGTTCAGATATTGTTAGAGAGAAGGCATATCAGGCAGGCATTGGTATGCCTGACTGGGCTGCATGGGATCTCAACATGGTTAAAGATATAAAATTGATTGAAAGTGTTCAGAGGCAGGCAGCCTGCTTTGTCAGAAGCAAGTATACAGGAGAGGAAGGAGCTGTAACTCACATACTGCATTCAGTGAGCTGGCCAATGTTGAAGGCAAGACGAAAATGCCACCGACTGGAACTCTGTTACGAATTACCGAAAAGTAGTTCTACGTTAACAATACCAAATTATTTAGATGTACCATCTCATGTCTATAACGCAAGATCTCACGCTTCCTGTAGAAATCATCATACCAAAGGGCAAGGGAACATTTATGTGTCTGAACAGTTTTTTCCCCAGAACTCTTAAAGAGTGGAACACCCTGCCAATAAATTTAAGGCTGATGGAGACACTGAAACATTTTAAATTAGCTGTTAGAGCCTATGTTTTGTTTATTTGGTGACTGACTATTTGTTTCTGTAGTTGTGAGTGACAGCTATGTGGGGAGCTAGTCAATTTCAGGTTCTTATGTTGCCATGATGAATGAATCATAGCTCAGTTGGTTAGAGTGCCCAACATTGGCCAGCGCACCGGTGGCTCAGTTGGTTGAGCACCGGGCTGTCACGCGGGAGGTCGCTATGGTCAACAGTGTCATGCAAAAGCTTTAGCTTTACGGAGATCAAGGAATATGCCACAGAAAAAATGGCCACCTTCATTACTCTCTGAATTTTGTCCGTAATTAACAGTAGGGCATGCTCAGTTGAATGATTTGCACGAAAACTAAACTTCCCTGAAAAAATTAAAGTGTGTTCATCTAGAAATTTAGTTGCTAAAAATTAACTTTTCTTGAATCTGATTAAAAATTGACACAAGAGATATTGGACTGTAATTGTTAGTAACAGATGAGATCCAGACTTGTAGACAGGAATAACAGGTGCAATTTTAAAGGAATCAGGAACAGGGCAGGAAGAAAATGAAAAAATGTATAAAATCTCCAGAGTTTTAGAGATCACAAACTTTAAAATCTTAAGAAGGGGGACAGGGATACTAGAGGGGCCACAAAAAATAATTGCTTTTCCCTATCTAAGACTAGAAATAATATCTTGAATTTCTTGCACAGAAGTAGCACTAAGGAAAAAGCTGTTAGTCAATGGCGTAAAAAGAAAGGTTGAAAAATTAGTGTCAACCCTTGGAATATCTTGACTCATACAGTGTAGGCTTCCCAATATTTGCAAAGTAGTCATTAAACTTGTTTGCAATATCATTGTTGGACACAACTTTGTTAGAGGAATTATTATTTTAGATGGGGTTACATAAGCTATGGGTTTGAAGGCTCCAATTTGCTTTATGTCTTTCCCAGTATTAGTAATACTTAACTTGTTGCACCTGAAATAGTTCTCATGATACAATTTCTTGCTAATTTTTAAAAATGATGTAACTTATTTCTAAATAGTTTGAATTTGGCATACAGGCACTGATTTCTAGTCCTGATGAATTTCCTATAATAACTTATTCTTGGTGTTTATTGATGTTTGAAGGCCAATAGATGTCTAAGGTTTCGATCTAAAGTTGATTTCCTAAATTTTTGAAAGCTTTCTAAGAGGCACGTGAAAATTAATAATTTAGTTATACAACAGGACTGTATAATTATCATTAATATCATCCATGCCATGAAACATATTAGGCCAGTCAATTTGCTGAAAGTCGGAGATCAGAGCTTCTTCATTGAGTTTAGAAAAATCCCTTTTGTATATCTCCTTATTCAGGGGGAGAGGATGAATTGAGTCAATGGATAAAACATTGGGAAGGTGATCAGTTAAAAGAAAAATAATATTTCCACTGTATGTAGCATACTCAAGAGAGTTAAAGAATATATTATCAATAAGGTCGTGTTCTACTGGGATCAACTGTTTCAACCGCAACTGGTTTCGGTTGAAGCGGTTGAAGATAATAGAACAATAGAACACTTTTCCAACCGTTTTCAGTTGAAACGCGGTAACTCCTGGGAATAGTTATTACCAGACTTCTCAGCGTTGACAAGTTGAGGCCCGAAAGCAACACGGCAGGAGCCCGCGGCCGACTTTCAATGGCCAGCGTAAACGACAGCAGCTGCTGCCGATGCTTTTTCAACCATTTCAATCTAATTTGATGCCGGTTGAAAAAGTTGATCAACCAAACCAACCGAAAACGGTTTTTTCCCAATAGAACACGAAAAAACCAAACCAACTCAGCCAACTAAAAACGGTTGATCCCAATAGAACACGACCTATGAGTAGCAGAATGTCTGGTTATGCACGTAGGGTGGAGTATGTGAGGTTGGAAGCAGTATGAGGATAAGGTATTAATAAAGTCAAGTGTAAAAGCATGGGAATCAGAGTTCAACAGATTAATATTAAAGTCTCCCATAAAGACACAGCTTGGACTCCTTGTGTGTTTTGTCAACAGTTTTTGCAGCAACCTGAGTAGCACATTTAATTTATGATGGCCTCAGCCCCATGGCAGCAACCTCAAGAAGGTGGCTCCAATAAAGTCCAAGTCACCATTTTGGCTTCTGAGTGGGGATCCAGTAAAGGCGGACTTTCTACAATCAACAGAGAGTTGGCCATACAGCTGGCCAAATTCCCAGAAGTCGAAATCACATACTTTTTACCGAAATGCTCAGATGAAGAAAAAAATGAAGCGTGCCGCCATGGTATAACGGTTCTCGAGGCAACACCACGGCTGGGGTATGAAGAACTGGACTGGCTTAGCTTTCCACCTGAGGATTTTCAAATGGACTTTATTGTTGGTCATGGAGTGAAACTCGGTCACCAAGCACAATTAATCCGCAAATCTCACAAATGCAAGTGGATGCAAATGGTACACACTGACCCAGAGGAACTAGGAATGTTCAAATGTTACGAGAATCCAATCTCAAAGGGCGAGGAAAAACATAATGTTGAAGTAGAGCTATGCAAGATGGCTAATTTCGTTGTAGCAGTCGGGCCCAAGCTGGCAGAGGCCTTTCGTAAATACCTCCGCAGTTGTAAAAAAGATCAAGATGTTTTTGAATTAACTCCTGGTATTTTTGATGAATTTGTCAGTGCTCAACAAGTTCCTGAGGAAAGAAAACAATGCAGTGTCCTTGTGTTCGGTCGCGGAGATGCTGAAGACTTCAAGTTAAAAGGGTTTGACATTGCAGCCAGATCTGTTGCAGCATTGCCCGATGCTTATCTTCTTTTCGTTGGAGCACCCGATGGAAAACATGAAGAGATAGCAAATCGATTGCTTGAATGGGGAATTCCCAGACATCATCTTAAGGTGAGAGGCTATATCAAAAGCCGAGAAGCTTTGAAGGGATTATTCTGTGAGGTGGATCTTTTGCTCATGCCCTCTCGAACAGAAGGGTTCGGTTTGACAGGTCTGGAGGCTCTGTCAGCTGGTCTACCTGTGATTGTCAGCAAGAACTCTGGTTTTGGAGAAGCCCTGGGCAATGTACCATTTGGTTCTTCATTTGTCATTGGCTCAGAGGATCCTAATGCATGGACAGCAGCTATCAAGGACATCTGGAACAAGAACAGGCAGACAAGGCTTGAGGAGGCTAAGGTTTTGCGTGACTACTATGCAACAAAATATAACTGGTCTGAGCAGTGCAAAGATCTTCTTGAAAAGATGATCAGCTCATTTAATGGTAGGAATTAACAATGTATTTTAATCCCTTTATATGAAAACCGTTTTAAATCCAAATCTGGATACTTGGGTAACTGCCTGTCTATCATGTAGACATCAACTGGATAAGGAAGCTGAAAGTCATTTAATGGTAGGAAATTAACAATGTATTCAATGGTGAATACAAAACTAAATACACTCAAAGTCTGTATCATATCTATGATAGTCAGCACAAATTCAAAGTATAATATTGCTGTTGTTTTTAACTGTGAGCAATTCACTGACTTTGTTTGCGATAATTTATTTCAACAGCTGCCTCCGGTGACCCTCGGAGTGCATCAGAGGCACTAGTCAGATTAAATGTAAAAGACAGTGAGGACCAAGAAGGTAAAAATCATCAGAGCTCCTACAAATACAAAGTGGCTCAGTCAGGGTTCTCAGGAGATTTTCAAACAGATGGCAAAATTGCAATAACAGGTGGCTTATGACTCAGTCCGATGGGCTGAGTATGAGACCTACAGGGGGGCGCTTCTAGGGGGGTCTGGCGGCATGATCCCCTGGAAAATTTTAAAATTTTTAGGTTTCGGGAGGTGCAATTTCCTGCATTTTGGGGGTCAAATTTCTAGTTGAAACCATTTAATATCCGTAGATTTATTTTTCTTGTTTCGATATAATTACGTAATTACATTCAACACATAGTACACAATTTCGTTCAATGAGAAGAGCTGCTTTGAAATGAAAAGTGTCGCTTGTACAATGTGTGTTCGCCAAGATGACAAATCGACACTTCGTGGTTTATCTTTTAAGTCAGCGACACACTAGGCGATTTTGTTCCCCTCTAGAGTGTGCTCGATGGTGCGATTGCAATTTTCGGCGATCTCTGGGATCAGCGTATAAAATCGCCGATATCTAACATGTCGGATATCGGACCTTATGATTTTATCACGTCACTGCATAAAAATGGCTGACAACAGCGACGATTAGTGGACAGATTAAAGAGAAGATGCCTGGGAACAAAAGTAAAGTGGAAATTCGCTGTAATCAGCCAGCAACGAAATTCGCCAGATATTTTTGCTGCTGATCAAAATGGCTGCGACCGGCGAAGCTAATTTCCGTTTCATAAATGGTCATTGCCATTTTTGACGGCCAATGCCATTCTTAGTAACCAGACAACATTTGAGTACAAGTCGCAGAATACTTCAAGTTTTGCTTTTGTCATGCTAATTAGCGCTATTGTTATTTTTACCCCACTGGGAATGCAAAATTTAAATAAGAAAACAAAAACAATCTGAATTCTGGCAGTTGTAGTCAAATAATGCTGTTGTGAAAGTTGCCTATGGTTAGGGTTAGCATCATTTAAATACTTTAAAATTGCGATGTTTGGAGTGGTCATTTCCATAGTGTTGGGGTTAAGTACGATTGCTCTTCAGCCATTGAACTGAGTTCACTATCGTTCTCCGGACTTTTTCTGTTTTTTTGTTTTTCTAAAATTTTTTTCAAAACTCCAAATGACATACAGTACACTGCTAATCTAGTCTACTTTAAGTATTTTGTTCCTCATTTGCAAACCACAAATTTGCCAGTGAAAATTGTCATCCAAATGGCAACGACTGCTTACAAAACGGAAACTTGCATGGATGAACAAAATCACCTACAATCTTGAACAGAATAAAATGGAACAGAAATGCCCCCTCTCCCCCAAATCAAGGATGAAGGTGCGTGAAGGCCAAAACGCGCCATTTTCCCATCACTGATTTTGGGGGGAGGGGTGGTCTCAATGTTCCATTTAATTTGTCCAAGATTGTAGTGTGTTGCTGGCTTTATGCGCATCGCATCTTCAGAGCACAGCCATCGTTAGCCTGCAAATGCAGACGCATCTCAAGAGGTCATTTCTCTCCCCCGAAAAAGAAGGAGAGAAACAACTGCTGGAAAATAATGTCTGCGTTCGCAGGCTAAGCCGTCCTGAAACCTACACAACTAGCAAACTTTGAAATGTGTAACATCCAAACTTTTGTCATGAAGCGAGAAGCGAATATGAGCGATCATTATTTTTCTCTAAATGTCATCCTTTCCAACATAAGTATTGAATAATTTTTTCAATAACAAGAATTTCATAGCCTGAATAGGCAGCTACCTTCATGCTCACAACCGACAGCTTTTCGCCGGTTGCCAGCTTCTACAGAGAACCCTGCCTGGCTGAGTCATGCTGCAAACTA
>OX421454.1:37689009-37691509 GCA_949126865.1 Montipora capitata
CATTTTTGTATTGATGATGCAACATTCAATACATTATGGCAGGATATAAGTAATGCAGTGCTAGCCCTTGGATCTGGAACAAGTTATGCCAGTGCAATCAACCGCCTGAAGACTGAGTGCATGGATCCTGATGTTGAAGAGCACTATCAAAAATTACTAAAGGAGTGGAAAAAAGATGACAATAACACCAAGGAGACACTTGAGGAGGTCAAAGGTATGCTGGATCTCAAAGGAGCAATTGATTAGTGAAGTAGAGATCATCATCTTGCCAACATTGAGGGTTTCTCCATTTTTTGATAATTCTGCCTGCAAAAAGATGAGAAGAGGAAAACTGTATGGGTACCAAACACAAATCATGTTTTCAGTCTTAGCTGCATGCTCCTTCAGCCTTCAGTGCAGTGCATGGATTATTTCTTTAGTTGTCTACTTGGAAATGCATTTCTTGCAAGATTATGAACAATCCATTGCACTTGAAAGCATTTAACTAGATCTGTTGGTGAATGTGCTCACTAAAACTGTTTCCTGCCAAACTCAAGCTATGCAAAAGTAATCACACACACAGTAACCCTTATGGTTTTCATTTTGTGAAGATGTACTAAAGCAGGGGAATTTGTAGGTAAAAATATCTTTCAAAACTAAACAATGCGTCAAGGATTTGCACATTAATAGGTCATTTCCGAGTTCATGTCTGCCTCCTCTTCAAAGCGAATCTAAGTGCGAAGTTTTTCTAATGAAAATAAGTTTTCAGTTTTCATTCATAGAACTAATAGGCCTTATCACGGTTTTGCTTCACGCCATTTTGATGGGTAGGCAAAGCGTAAAGATTTAGTAGTGTTTATATGGGGATTCGATGTCAAATAATTTTCGTTAGACGTTAGTTCTGAAAAATTTATGAGAGAACTTAAGGTACAGGGCAAAAGATTATACAGACCAAATTTTAGGCACTAACATTTTACAGAAGTTGCCCAGCAGCGTTTTCAATGTTTCCACATATTTGTCTATAATTTTTCCCGCAAATTTCCAGTAGCAATTACAGACAAACGTATGGAAAAATCGAAAACGCTACCACGCAGCTTTTAACGAAGGCTAGTCCCTAAAAATTGGTCTGTAAAATCCTTTACCCTGTACCTTCAGTTCGCGATTCATAATTGTTTTAAGAACAAGCGTTTAAGGAAAATTATTTGACATCGGATCCCCATATAAACACGACAATTTCTTTACGCTTTGCCTACCCGTCAAAATGGCGGTCAAAACCGTGATAACTTAGGCCTAATACCATCACAAAAATGGCCTATTAGATTCGCAGTGTGTCCCTAACACTTTTCGTCAGGTTACTGTCACATATTTTGATAAATAATGTTGAGAAGAAAGGTCACAGAGTGTCCCTCTAACCCCTCTTATCACATAGACCAAAAAATGAATGGTAACCGTAAACACTCTAACTCCAAAGCCAAACTTATGGTAGTAAATGCTGTACATGTCGGTAGTTGATGTTTCAGCTTAATAGAAACTTTGTGTCCTTTTCTGTAAAGTGTATATAATTTATATTTATAATGCTGAGATCCTGTACTTAAATGGGCTGTGGTAAACAATGCTTCCAGTAACAGTCTCATCCAAAAATGATGTTTATGCAGGATAACATGGTTCATAAAGCTACATTCAGAAATTTTAAATTCAGAATTCAGTGCAAGAGCATTTTCAACTTAGAAGCCTTCAGTAATTAATTTAACCGCGCACCGGTGGCTCAGTTGGTTGAGCACCGGACTATCACGCGGGAGGTCGCGAGTTCAACTCCGGCCGGACCAACACTCAGGGTCTTTAAATAACTGAGGAGAAAGTGCTGCCTTTGTAACTACATCTGCAAATGGTTAGACTTTCAAGTCTTCTCGGATAAGGACGATAAGCCGGAGGTCCCGTCTCACAATCCTTAAATGTTAATAATCCTGTGGGACGTAAAAGAACCCACACACTTGTCGCTAAGAGTAGGGCACGTAGTTCCCGGTGTTGTGGTCTGTCTTCTGCTGTGTATCATGGTTGGGTGGGTAAAAAAAAGGGGCCACAGTAATTGGCGCAAGCTGTTGTGGCGCTCTGCCAGCTTGACTGGCAAAGTTAATAAAATAAAAATAAATAAATAATTAGCATGAATGATATGGGAGAGAAATGGATGTCGTTCCTTCAGCAATTACCACTGACCAAAATATTCCTAGTCATCCACACACATGCCAGAACTGTCTTATCTTACTTTCTTATTTTATTGGGTGGTCATATAATTTTATTCAGTGCTTATGTTATTATGCCTTCGGGTTGTTATCTCATTATTCGTGGTGCTTAAGTCTTTATTTTCGGTGCCATTTTCAGTAATTTGGTACATACATGTACCATCTTCGTTATTATCTCCAATCTTCCAGAGGACCTGCATAATGCAATCCTCTCTTCTTCTGCTCCCTTTTCAATTCGATGAGTACAAAAAACAACATAACAAGTTAAAGTATTACAAAAG
>OX421454.1:37696509-37709009 GCA_949126865.1 Montipora capitata
AATAATGTTGTTGTTTTACTTGGTACCGTGACATAGCTGCTTAGTGATACAGTGCCGTAGAGTCTATCCTTATAATAGTGCAGTTAGAGTGAAAAGTGTTGGAACTGGATTGAAGCTCTATAATTTTTTTCTCGCTTTTAAGAAATACTCACCCAATTTAAGAGACAAGAGGGAGACACAAAAGATAAATTTGGAAAGATCGAAGGTAAGCTGGCAGATATTAAACTCAAACGTAAATGCTGCCTACCAATGTCCTTAACTTCAGCTACATGTAGGACACTGCTAACAAGATAAAGACAGCTGGCATTTCTCTTGTGGGAACTGAAAAATGTCACACTTTTCCCAAGAATAATTATTTCCTCACAGGCTTTCTGTAAGCCACCTCATTTGTGTAGATAGACCTACTGTACAAATAAACTACCTAAAAGAAAATTACGAAGAAGGAGTGATTTGGAAAACATTTCACTATGAAAAAACTGCGATAGGACATTTCTAAACATTCTTTGAAATACTAAAAACTTGGTTAAAAACTTAAAAAAAAAAAACCACTTTTCGACGTTAGCTAAATGTCATTATCAACTCAAAATTATTTGAAAATTGCAAACTATGAATACTAAAAGAACAATAATTAATAAGGAGCCTGTATAATGAAAGAAAGACAATGAAAATGAAACAAAAAGTTTGGCACGTATGGAGTCCGTCTGGATATTCAAATTAGGCTTGAGACTCTTAATGTGGAGTATTTCGTGGTCTAAGCAATCAAATTTGCCCTGGCACTTTCTTAAGACCTTAAATTGGCATTCTTTCAAAAGATCTTTTCTACCGTGAGCTTGCAAAAAATATCGACTGGTGAAGGTGTCGGGCTGTATATCCAACATAATCTGCATCGCACAGATCACATTTAAAATAATAAACAACACATTGCTGATTCACAACTTATGGCTTGATGTCTTTGGGTTTAAGATCTTGCCCCAATTTTTTGCCCACGCCGGGTGAACTGTAACACCAATCTTATGGCTAAGATCGCGTAATTGTTTCCGGACCGCATTGGCAGCCACTTGATCTTTAAATGAAAGACTAATTCTCTCTGTGCCACTATCATTGGTGTTACTTAACGCCTTGTTTTCTGAGACAATATGAAAAATAAAGTTGTTAATTGTAAAATTAATTAGGCCAACCGGATAGTCAAGGCGACTGGATACAGAACGCAATTTGTCACATTCTGTATTAAAAGCCACAGTTGTAGAAGATAGGGCATAGGCACGATGTAACATTGTCTTTAACAAAGAGACTTTGCAGCGTTTATCAGTATGACTGTGAAAGTGTAAAAGCAACCCATAATTTTCTTCTTGGTATGACATTATTGCTGCTATTTTTATAGTATGGTAGTGATATGATGCCGTCTTTTTTAAGGTAGAAAATCTCGTTTTTTTTGGTCTGGCAAAAGCCGACTTCAGGTTTACCATCGTATTTTGTGTCAAATCGCTGTCACGTGCAATGGGGAATACCGCAGACAGGCAAGGGCGTTTTCGTTTTTTCCTCGAGATTGCAAATTTGAAGAGATTATCAGTGATGGTCAGCATGTGAACAGCTATGGCAGATGCGAGTTACGGTGTTATGGCCTATAATTTAAACGTCGACTAAAGACCCATCTTTTTAGACAAGCTTTTTCTTTTAATTTATAGTTACTTTTTTAATATCGTGATATTTTACATGTTTTAGTTTATTTTTAAATATTATCAAATATTGTAAAGCGCATTTGGACATATGGAAAATGCGCTATATAAATATCTATTTATTATTATTATTATTATGCTCAAACCACAAACAAACGCACACACTGTTCAGGGTAGACCCACAAAAAGATGACGATGAGCGTTCATTTCGAAAGAGGTCTTTGTTCCGCGAACTCTTACCAAATATCTGAAATGTTACAATCAAGTTCTCACAAGTTGTAACGAGATCACTTTCAAGAGCGATCAGTGAGTACAAAATATGTGCAAACTATAACTAGCAATAACAGAAGTACAATAACGAACGTGACTCGAGACTTTGCAGATACTTCTATAGCAAAAAATGACGCTACAGGTACCAACAACGACTCAATTACAGATGATTACGTAGAAGACAATGAAGATTCAACACCGGTTGACCAGGAAAAAACGTAATTCAAAAATCAAATCAATGATTTAAATGACTCGAACAATGATGATAGAGACATTGAGGACCCTTTCTTTAAATGATCACAGAATGCCAATCAAGCAATCAATGAAACTTGCTTGCCATCCATCGTCCCTAACTATCCTGTTATTGTAGATAACACTGAACGGTCATCAGGAAATGAGGTTTATAATATTGAACCTAGTTATTGCAAATATCCACAAGCCTCTGAGCGGGGTCGCTGTGCACGATGGTCACGTTCTTTAAAAATAGACTGCTTCAGGAACCGTTTATCTTGCCTTCTTTTCTGTGTTCAAGATTGAAAGCTCGTTGCGGTGGTCCTAGAAATGAGCATCAACCAATGCACTTTTGGAAGTAGGGCAATTTATATATATTCAAATATGTTGAGAGAGAAAGGAATTTTAATCTTAATTTTAAATACTCCATTATTACTTGAAATTTGAAAATTAAAAGAATTTCCACTGAACAAGGGGGTTCAAGTCCTTGGAGGCACATCGGTCCCTTACTAAGATTCCGAGGGGTATTAATCGGAGGTGTGATGTACACTAATGTAATTAATTTGGCAAATTCGAATCTTCTAAAGCAAACTGACCGTCCAAAAAGTCGTCTGCCACTGAGTTCTTTACCGGTACATCATGGTTACACTGACACTAAAGCAAAACCTGACTGTCAGGAAATAAACGTTTGCAACGAACGTTTGATAAGAATAATACTTACCGAATCTATATTTTCTCCTAATGAAGGAACCACAATGTCCTTTCCTGAAATATATCATGAACTACCTAAAAAAGACGACGTTGTCGTTGTGTAGTCTCTTGATTTTGGCAGCAAAATTAAGTTTAAAAATACCTAGAACTTACCGAATTCATGCATTCTTTTAAAGAGTGGACCACAATTTCTCCTGTCGCAAAGTTAGAATGGAAAGTGTGCATCAACATTCCAAGAAATCGAACAAAAGACAACTTTGCGACGAACTTTAATTTATACGAAGAGTGATTCAATAATCTCAGGATAAGACTAAATTTTGCAGTCAGAACGGATTCTAAATTCGAGATAGCTACGTAGGCGCAACACCGTCGCCAGGTTCTGAAATTCTATTATTTGACAAGTGGTGTATCCCGGGAGATCAACTAAATCAACCGTGATATTTAACCAAGTTTCTGAGCCCCTAATAGCAGAAAAAGAATCCTGAAGTTATTTAGTTAGTTAGTTTTCAACTTGTGAGAGTTTGCTAGCAAACAATGAGCGTTAAAATGCACCTCGCAGAAAGTGATATCTTTGCTTTGAGGTGCAACTTTAGCATTGATTTCGTCACAGACCAGATAATTTTCTTATGGATTTCAGTTCTTATGGCATGCTTCATTCTAGTCGATCGGATTTATCTGACGTCTGGCTTTCTGGAAGTATTGGCTTTCCTTTTTTTGTTGGTGCAAATCGTTATCATTTGAACTCATTGTTGATGTATCGGACTCGCCATCTTGGATTTAGACTTGCACGGCGCCGTGGCTTTTTCCAGTCGTCAATCAGTCATTATCCGAATTCTGTTTCCACTTTTAATATCACCCGTTTGATTGTCAGTGGTGAGATCAGTGTGAATCCTGGCCCTGACGATTTTCAGTTTATTCCTTCAAGAATCAGCGATAGCCGATGTTGTCCTCTATCGAATGCTTATCGCCGTCGAAACATTACGAACCTCACTGAGATCAGACGCGTTACATCTGCGGCTACGCCAATTCAAGTCCAGTTGACCCTATGTACTTTGAATGCTCGTTCGCTCAGGAATAAATCCGCCCTCTTCTTTGACTATGTTTGTGATCGTAAAGCGGACGTGTTTGCCATAACTGAGACTTTCGTTTAATGCACGGGCACCTAGTCTGAACGAGGCCTTAGAAGAAAATTTATATAAGGATCGAGGAGGTCAGCCGGACAGCCGACTGCAGGCTGACTGATCAAGTGCATTAAATCACAGAGTTTCAAGGCGAGTTGTATAAATATTGAGCGAACCGTGAACCAACTCGTAAAGCGCTGCATTGAAAAAAAGCAATCATCTAAGTGACAAAATGGAAGAACTTATGAAATATCACTAGTAAACATGTATTATCTCAGTCTGGTAAAATCTAATAAAAGAGTCGAAAGAGCTAGGCGTTCAGCTGGTCTAAGCTAACTTGTATAATAATAATAATAATAATAATAATAATAATAATAATAATAATAATAATAATGATAATGATAATAAAACTATAAAAGTTAGAGATAACAAGTTAAACCGACGTTTCGGAGTAGACATCACTCCATTATCAAGGTAAAAATGTTCTATGATGCTAAAATTACAGTATTAAAAACGATTGACGCTAAGAATTAACATAATAAGCACGTGCGAAATTGGCTATAAGAATACTTTAGCACGAATGGAATCCGATTGCACATTGAGGCTAGGCTTAAGTGTTCTTATAAATAACATTTCAAACACTAAGCAATCAAATTTGTTTTTACATTTTTTGAGCACCTCAAAGCGTTTAAGCAGGTCCCGAGGGATCGACCCGTGTGCGTTCTTATAGTGTCTGGCAATAGCCGAGGACTGTTGCTTATGTCCCTTTACACGATTGTGTAAATGTCCGCGTGTGTAGCCTACATAACCTTCATCACAAAGGTCACATTGAAATTTATATACAACACACTGCTGATTTATGATCGGCGGCTTTGCCTCTTTCACTTTCAGTTCCTCTTTCGGTTTAACTTGTTATCTCTAACTTTTATAGTTTTATGTTTTAAGAAATCTCTTTTAATACGATAATGATAATGATGATAATAATAATAATGATAATGATGATGATAATAATAATAATAATAATAATAATAATAATAATAATAATAATAATAACAGGGTGACTCTCGTCCGATTTCTTCAGGAAAATGTTGGAGTTCTTTGCCCAACAGTACTAGTCGTTGTGCTGATCTTTGAACTTCTTTGCTTCTGCGAAGAGACTTTGAGATTTTGGTATAAGGTCGTCGACAACAAGGGTTTGAGAGAATGACGCTTCCTATGGGAGGCCAATGCGCTCCGAAGTAGTCTTGCAAGCTTCTCTCCCACCGCGAACAACTTGATCCCTCCTGGCAATTCTTCCTACAAACTTGCACATAATTGGCTTACGTAAGCCTCCGAAGATTTCTAGTAGAGATCCTATGAGCAATGCCGAGTCGTATCTATCTATCTTCACTCCCATTTCGTTGAACAAACGTATACGTAAAGCCCTGACTACACGTTGAAACATTGTTAGAAGAACACGTCCCAACATTGTTACAAGAACGCCTCTAACAATGTTTGATATGCATGCAACATGTCACTTTAGTCCACCTCCCCAATTTTGGATTGCTCATGACTGGGCCCTTAATTCTGATTGGTCTTTGCAATACAACATAGTTGAAACGGCGGATACACGCTTACATTTGTTGTATATTGGAGAAAATTTTTGATCGAAATCAAAACATTCTTCCAACAAAAATTGTTGAACAAACTTCATCAATCATGAATGCTACACGTTCTAACATTGTTGATCCAACAAATGTTTTAAAACAATGTTTGAACGTGTCGCCGGGGCTTAAGTCCGTTATTTCGATTGCCGTCTCCTTCGGGTTGCAAATAGAGAATGTTTGCATCGGCAACGAGTGCGAGTACGAGAAAAGTACAACTTGTACTCGTTCTCGAAGTGGTGCTCTGCGTATTTCGGTAAGGGTACAATACGAGTTCCAAGTCTGCAGAAAATACTATTAAGGGACGAAGTTCACATTTCGGCAACAGTTTTGAATGAGTTCCACTTTTTCTAATGGAAGTCCTTGACAGTAAAGGGCGAAAAGCAAAAGCAATTTCCTTTTGAAAAACTTGTACTTTCCGCTACGACTTTTCGATGTAAAGTCGTCGCAGATTAACTTACCGCAACGAGTTGAGCACGCCGGGTTGCGCAGTACGGATGCGCGGTAATCGCAGAACTCGAAGTCACAGTCGTTGTCGATGCTAACATTCCCAAATGACCCATCTGTCGTCAGTAAACGCCACTAAACGATTAAACATCAATTGCCATTCGTTAAAACCCCACGCAACAATCCTAACGGTTGACATAATAAAATTTTTTCATCACCTATGGGGCTGAAATGCGAGAAAGGAATTTCTTTGGTATGAGATACAAAACGGAAAGGACAGACATTCAGCTCAGAAAGTAATATATTTTTCGTTGTTTACCACGCATCTGCAGTAGTTTCAATCTCGTACCCAGAGTCCTCAGGCTTTTTGGTCAGCCGGTGAGCGCCCGACTCTGGGATAACTGACTTTTTGATTGGTTGCTTGCATAATAATAGAAGTCCGACAGGAATTAAAAAAAAAAAAACTCCCGGGAAAACTTGAAAAAAAAAGTGATTTTCCGAAACCTGTAGGCAGCACGCCGAGAACGTCCCTACAGTTCATAACAATAGCGTCCACCGCTTGTCTTTGCTCCTTCTTTTACGATACTAATCCTAGGTCATTTAACGTGGAGGAAATCGCCTGCTAGAAAACATGAAAATTATCCATGATACTAAAAAGTCATCGTAAAACTAATGACATGTACGTGCGAGCGCACGCGGGAACATGTACCACATGTACAGGACAAGACTTGCACGATGGTATTTCACGCTGAAACACTAATAATACACTTACCGATAGCGTCGGTAAGTTTCATCTTTCACTCGCTCTTGCTGCAAGCCAATGAACATTCTCGTTGAAAAAAAAAACAGTTTCGTTTACAGTTTACAGGCAGGTGTATTAGCACTTCAAAAGGGTTTGGGCTTTTTCAACAGTTACATTATAATCTTAGTCTGCATTTTACCCCTTGTCTGCAGTCGGCATTTTACACTGACCAGACGTTTCTCTGGGAAAGTGTAATCCATTAAAATTTATCCCAGAGCACTCCATTTTCCCAGAGTATCTTCAGGTGCTCATCCACTGTCCAAAAAGCCCGAGGACTCTGGGTACGATTATTGAAGACTTAGCCGTGATGACGTCTGATAAGATACCTTTAAATTTTGGGAACTCTTGGAAGCTTTCATCCTTAGATTAGATATCGCTGGCGGTCCGAGCCTCTCATCCTCCTAAATGTTTATTTTTATTATATCAAATGACATTTTTGAGTTACGTCTTAGATAAAATGAGTTCACTTCATGTTATTTCACGCCAAAGGGAAGAGTCGTTTGGGTGATTTGCACGTAATTCTGACCCTACTAACAACTTCGATTTTTTTGGAATACCGTTCCACATTTCAAAGTGATTGTTTCTCACCAGAGAGGCCCATTGTAAAAGGAGCAACCAGCCATATTCCTGAGACCGAGCGTGCTTCAAAAACTGTTGAGCTGGCTTCGACCGACCCATTAAATCAGTCAAGGCATCACAGTTCCTCAGCGGCAGAACCCAGCCATGTCATGGACTCGTACGAATCAGAGAGACGAAGCGACTCTCCTTTGCAAATCTATGGAGACAGACAAGTAGAGGTTTCTTCTTCAGGCTCTGGAGGAACTCAGAAAAGGACACTTGGTGAGAGGAAATTTAATTTTTCATACTTTTGTTTCCTCTCATATTCATATTTCATATTGAATAATTTTTCACGAGTTATCGTGCCAACCAAGAAGCCAGAACTTTGTCACTTAATATGTATGTTGAAACTGGGAAAAGGACATGGCCAGAATTGGAACAACATTTTTATCAGTCAGAGGACTGGATCATTATACCTAGAGGTCGTAAAACAAAATAGAAGCTACATGCCTTCCGAATAACTGTAAAAACATTAGATCTTTTAAAGCCTCTAAACAGGGCTGGATTCGGTTTGCAATTGGTCACAGTCCACGGCCTCGCCTCGGAGTAGAATTAATTTCATCGACATGAACTGCACACCAATCGTCATTGTCGGCTTTTTTTTTATATAAATCATACAGTTGCCGCTATGATGGTTGCTTTGGACCGTCAGACGAAACTAAACAAATATTTAGCCATAATTACAACTTTTCACTTGCATCACCAAGACGCACACGATAGTGCAACACTGTGTAATAAATTAGTATTTATTTTTGCCTCTGAAGCGACAACATACAGTGATTATATAACTGACTTTATTTGAATTTGTAGACTTGGCTCTCTTTGGCTGCGGTGTCTCGGAGAAATCCATGCAAGTTGTCAAGGAAGTACTTGACCAGCTTCGTTCTCAACTTCGTATTTCCTCGCGAATGATTGAAAACTCGTTACCCGTAAAAGTGCAGTCATGCTTGCGAAAATACGCTGCCACCTTCTGTGTGTTATTGGTGGATGCCGAGACCGTCTCTGACGCCTACCGCAATTTACCAGAACGAAGAGTGGAATATGAAGATCTTCTCAAAACAGCAGCAGAAACTGTCGGTAAGGGTGTCGTATTCCTCCGTTTTCGTTCCCTTTTTCAGTAAAACAAACCCTAAGGCTTAAATTGATGTGCCCAGCATCCTACCAAAGCTCTTCATGTTTCCGCCGATTAGCGATGATAATTTTCGAATTAAATCTTTCACGGTGGTAATTCGACCTTTATCAACTCTTTCATGATAAAACCAAATTTTTATGATTCACTCTCCCACCGACGCAGCACCACAGTTTTTTTAGAAACTAGAAATTTGTTCAATTTTTTTGCATTACCCACAACCTTAAAATCGTCGTAAATCAATTTAATGTACCACTTTTGACTAAACTTTTAGCTGAAAAGGTGATTGTTGTGATCTTCGCACCTTGTTCCCTGCCCTCTAATGAAGATGAAGTTGTGGTCAAGAAGGCCACTGAATGCATCCTACTGGCCACAGGCAAGGGTCTTCTCGAGTGGGTGGAAGAAGACTCGATTACACCAGAAATTTTACAGGAGAAGATCATGAGCTCAATAAGGTCTCAGGAGTTTCAAAATTCAGGGGATTCTAGTAGGCCAACCAGTGACGTTGATCATGGTTGTAAAGTGCCAGACAGGACAGTTCACGATCGGCTGAAAGCTCATTCTTCACAGCAACCTTATCCTTATGGATGTGATCGAGATCAGAAACAATCACAGCAAAGGATGTATATGCAACCCAGTGGGCCGCGGAGTGTCTATCGAGACTTTTCAACTATAAAAGGGTTTGTCATGCTCAAAACACGTGTTAGGTGGGGTCGAATTTCTGCAGATTATTGCGATGTTGAACTTTGTTATCCCGGATTTGCTGTATCCCCCTACATAGAGAGAAATTTATTACAAGAATATGGGAACATCCCTGAAGCTGTAATGGAAATTGCAGTAGACGGAAATGGTGAATATTATGCGACAATCGAAGCTCAATCCGCGAAACAATTGAAACCAGTCCAACTTTCTCAAAACGAGATCGTGATGCTAAAAACTCGTCTACGTGACGGTCGGATATCATTTCAGGAAGGAGACTTGGAATTTTTCTATCCTCAGTGGGAAATCCCTTCCTATATTATCAAGAATTTATACGAAGAACATTTTTTCCATTCCGATGTAGAACTGTACATAATTTCTGACGAAAAAGGGCATTTACGCACCCAGGTGAAAAGTAATAGAATGAATAGGGCCGGTAGTGCGTTGAAGAACGTCGGGAAGAAAGTACAAGAACAATGCTTGTCGATGTAATTAGGTGTCTAATTGTAATTGTTTTAAGCGTAGCTGCAGGCAACTGACCTTGAAGTAAGCAGACATCAGTTTAATAAGTGATTTCGGTTGGAGGGAGTAAACTGCAAGTTGCAGGCTGCAAATCATTGTTTCACTATATGAGGTGTGGACGTGCGTTTGGTTTTTCCGTCTTGTTCTCTCTTTTTCTCCTTACTGCTCGGCCACTTGACAACCAAAACCATGGTAATCGGTTTCTAGAGACCCAGTGTCACTTCCAACTCTTTTCTGGCCAGGATGAGAGCATATTGGCCGTGGAAACTCGAGATTTGGATGCTTCATCGTTTTTGGCCTCGAGTAAATTAGGTTGCACTACAGGATTAGGGAACAAAACCTGCGTTCTTTTGATGATACCGCCATTGTTACTGGATTTATGGAATTACAATAATGGAATGACTTGCTATTATGAGATCTCCCGCGAGTATTACATCCTACTGCGTCATCCTACTTTCTGCAGATGCTTGAGTATCAGAAGACACAAAAGACACAAACGCCCCTGCATTTATTATTTCGGATCAAGTGCGACATTTCATCCTCTATTGATCGGTGATTTAGTATTTAAACTCAACCCGGGTCCCGCAGGGATCAGGAGAATACCGGCAATAGTGTCCTCGCGAGACGTCAATGTAAACAATAACACAGCGGCCTCGACTGGTGTTCGTCGGAACATTAAAAATCTTATCGGGATTACTTGTTGTCACAACAACCCTACTCCGCAACGACCGCTGAATTTCTGCTTATGGAATTGCCAGTCCGTACGCAATAAGACTGCAGTTCTCCAAGAATATTTGTGCAGTAATAAGATTGATGTATGTGCATTAACTGAGACTGGGCTATCCTCAGATGATGAGGCGGTTAGAGCTGAATGCACTCCTATTGGATACATGTTTCATGATCAAATACGCTCTCAGCGAGGTGGGGGTGGTATTGCTCTGTTGTCTCGCACAGAACTGTCCGTGACCTTTCACACTGCTGGGGAAAAGACTTCGTTTGAGTTTGCTGAATATATTGTCATCTCAGGAAGCAACAAAGTCAAGGTAGCCATTATCTATCGGACACCGTACTCAGAAAAACACCCAGTGACGGTATCCACCTTTCTCGGCGAATTTACTGAATACCTAGAATCAACTGTCCTGTCATCTGAACCTTCTCCTCATTGTAGGAGACATGAATATTCATGTTAACGTCCCAGATGATCCCGACGCTTTTAAGTTTTTAGATCTCCTGGAGTGCATGGGGCTCACACAACACGTGATTGCACCAACTCACCGTTCTGGACACACTTTAGACTTGATCATTACACGGGACTTGGATGGCCTTGTTCAGACCACGCCCATCTCTGACAGTTTCTTGTCAGATCATTGTACTGTTCTATCTGAACTAACTCTCCGTATGCCGGCTACAACTGTTGAAGAGATCTGTTACCGGAAGACTAAGGCTATAGACATTGAATCGTTCAAGGATGATCTCAGGGAATCGAGGCTATGCCAGAATCCACCCGATGAAATTACTGATCTTGTTTCCTGTTACGGTTCAACCATGACTAGCCTTTTAGATAAACACGCTCCTCTCCAAAAGAAGACTATCACGGTTCGTCCGCGGGTTCCTTGGTTCAAGAACGAAATCAAAGAAGCCAAGCGTTTACGTAGACGGTATGAGAGAATATGGCGAAAGACGGGGCTCGAGTCAGACAGGGTTAATTTCATTAAGGCACGCAATCATACGAATCACATTATAGAGCAAGCAAGGCGTGACTATTATTTCAACCTTACTAATGAAAACGATTGTGATCAAAGAAAGCTTTTCAAGACGGCCAGTGCACTGCTAGGAGGGTCGTCACAGGAAAAATACCCCAAGCACTCTGACCCTACTTTGCTTGCTAATGATTTCGGGAGATTCTTTCTACAAAAGATCGATGTCATTCGCTCAAAGCTGGATAGAATTGACTCCTCATTGAATCACCCTCACCATTCGATCGGAAGTAGCATTCAAGAGTCTTCGTTTGCTGGCACACCCTTCAATAACTTCCAGCCAATATCGTCTGAAGGTATCAAAAAGCTGGTGCTGAATGCCCCAAACAAGACCTGCGACAATGACCCCATACCTACCAAGATTGTTAAAGACTGTATTAACGAACTCCTACCGACCATTTCCAACATGGTTAATCTTTCGCTCAGTAGTGGTCACTTTCCGGACATTTGGAAAGAGGGTTTAGTGAGACCAAAGTTAAAGAACGCCAACATGGATCTGATAAAGAAAAATTACCGGCCCGTCAGCAATCTTGCTTTCCTTTCAAAAATCACTGAAAAGCTAGCTGCACTACAAATCTCCGATCACGTGTCGTCCAATCAGATGTTTCCGGAATTTCAATCAGCCTACCGAAAAAATCACAGTACGGAAACTGCCTTACTGCGCATGCGCAACGACATACTCGTCAACATGAACAAACAACAAGTCACATTATTAGTGTTCCTAGATTTAAGCGCTGCTTTCGACACAGTAGACCATGACATATTACTGCGGCGCCTGGAATACAAATTTGGAATTAAAGATCAAGCATTAACGTGGTTCAAATCCTATCTGTCGAATAGATCCCAGCGTATTGTAATCGGCAGTGCAAAGTCG
>OX421454.1:37721509-37729009 GCA_949126865.1 Montipora capitata
CCATACGATCTGCAACGGTCCGCGACCATCGGAAGCTGTCTGCGTCGGTCTAACCTGCGATCAGGCCCATTTTTAGCTTCGCCCATATGCTCTCTTTTCCCTACATCTCCAGAATATTCATACGGAAGGGGTCTTTTAGTTTTCTCTGACCATGTTTCACTTAAGTAGATATCTTGCGTAGTCATGCATGCTCACGGCCCTAAAGCTTAATTTCTTGGAATGCTGTGTGTTTTGCTTGAATGAAGGAAGGGGCAAATATATACATTTTTGTATGTTAAGTGCGTTGTTTTACTATGTTTATCACCGCTGCTTGTGTTGTGTTCCTTACGAAGCTTCTTGTGATGTTTTCTATTATTCTTCACTTTGCGAGCATAGAGAAAATGCCAGTTTCTGGTGACGAGAATGGCATTTTGCACCTTGCGGGATTCCTGTGAACAAGTTGGAACGTATTGTAGCACGCTTACTATCTTGAAGAATATTCACCAATTTCAGTCATAATGTTAGAAAGCAATGACCCACTAATGAGCGGGCTCTTCTGTTCTCAGTCGTCACAGCGAGAATCATTCTCGACTCTGGGTAAAGGACTGCACTTTCTCACACCGATTTAAGCCGTCCCATCTCTTCCCTCAGGTTGTCAAAACGTAAGCCACAAACAACAGTCCAGGGAGGCAGTGTGGCCCAGTGGTTAGGGCGCTTGCCTTGAGATCCGGAGATCTCGGGTTCAAGACCCGCTCTGACCACTCGTTGAATTTGTTCCTGGTTGTCCCTGGTTCAACTTCCCAGCTGCACTTGTAAATAGCCAACTGGTTTGCCTCCGGCCAGTTGGGATTCTTAACAGTTGCAGTTGTTGTGTTCTGTTGTTTCGTTGATAGTGTTTCATTGGCCCTAAAAAGCCCCTATGGGGAGCGGTCAATTAAGTATGTATTGTATTGTATCTCATCACTGAGATCACCCGGAAGATTTTTGAAACAAAATTTAATTTTTTTCACTTTCGTCCTTCAAGGAGATAATGTCATGATCGTGATTGGTGGAGATGACAACTACAAAGACGAAGATGAGGAAAACGAACGATTCATTTCAGGTTGGGCGAAAAGGAAAGTATCCTCACAGTTTAACGATGAATATATGGATGGACGAAAAGGCTTCATTCTCTCTTGGAACGAAAAACACAGGGAAATTCACGAGGAAGCACTTCGCCACTTCTTGGATCCAAGCAAAAGAGGAACAAAGTTTGAATACAAGCCAAAGCGAAAGCTTTCACCAAGACCTGAAACGGCGTCGGCAGATCCAGTACAACAGTCAAGGCGTGGTAGTTTTTCACCAAAGAGGCCCAGTGTAAAAGGAGCAACCAGCCATACTTGGGAAACCGAGCGTCCTTCACGATCTGTTAAGGTGGCTTCCGACCCTTTCCATCAATCAAGGCATCACAGTTCCTCAGCAGCAGAACCCAGCCATGTCAGGGACTCACACAAACCGGAGGGACGCTTACCAGAGAGACGAAGCGTCTCTCCTTTGCAAAACTATGGAAACACACAAGTAGAGGTTTCTTCTTCAGGCTCTGGAGGAACACAGAAACAGTTAATTGGTGAGAGGACCTTTCACTTAGTCATAGTTTTGTTTCCTTTCATATCTCCGATTCAATATTCTTTCATGAGTTATCCTGCCCGAACCAAGAAGCCAGAACTTCGTCACTTAATACATATGCTGAAACTAGGAAAAGTAAATGGCCAGAAATGGAACAACATTCTTATCAGTAAAAGGACTGTATCATCAGAGGTCAAACAAAATAGTAACAACAAAGATCTTTCAAAGTCTCCAAATAGAACAGGACTCGAGTGATTTAAATCCTTGCAATTGGTAACAGTCCACGGCCTCGCCTCGAAATGGAACATGAAATTCAGACCAATGGTCATTGACGGCTTGGCAATATAAACCATATAAGTTGCTGTATGTAGCCAGAATTACAAGGTTTCACTTGCATCACCAAGACGCAAGCGATAGTGTAACACTGTGCAATAAATTAATATTTATTTTTTTATACTCAAGAGGCAACATACAATGATCATATTACTGACTTCATTTGAATTTGTAGACTTGGCTGTTTTTGGCTGCAATGTCTTGGAAAAATCCATGCAAGTGTTCAAGGAAGTACTTGGTCGGCTTCGTTCTCAACTTCATATTTCCTCGCAAATTATTGAAAACTATTCACCCGTAAAAGTTAGGTCATGCTTGGAAGAGAAAGCTGCCAGAATTTGCTTGTTATTGGTGGATGCCGCGACAGTCTCTGACGCCTACAGCTATTTACCAGAACGAAGAGTGGAATATGAAGATCTTCTCAAAACAGCAGTAGACACTGTCGGTAAGAGTGTCGTATTCCTTTGGGTGCGTTTGATTGACCGTATTCCGGAATAGGAATAAATGTAATAGAAGTTATAATTCCCTTCTTTTTACGGAGATTCACATTAAGTTTGTCAAACACCTGCTAAAATGCTATTTTAAATGGCATATCTTTATTATCCTTGTTGCTTCAAAATGGCCAGACATACTATTTTTAATCATCACATCACGTATTCTTATTCCGCGCCGGAATAGGGTCAATCGAACGCACCCTTAGTTTTTGATGCTCTAAGGTTCCCGGCAAGCAAAGCCGCTTATGGTACCGCAGGTCAACACTGACAAATTTTGGAACCATCCCACGGAATTGTATGTTCAAATTTTCAGCCTGCCTTTTGACGTCCGCCGTACGTGTGGTTCTTAGTTTCCCTGAATGACAAATTGTTGAATTGAGAAAAAAAGACCCGTTGTTCTCAGAATATTCCAAGGCCACTGATTATTTGTTTTTTATTTTTGATTGTATTGTGTTCCACAACCTTAAAATGGTTGTAAATTGCACCAATGACAATTCTTTACCACTTTTGTTTAAACTTTTAGCTGAAAAAGTGATCGTTGTGATCTTCGCACCTTGTTCCCTGCCCTCTAACAAAGATGAAGTTGTGGTAAAGGAGGCCATTGAAGCCATTCTATTGGCCACAGACAAGGGTCATGTTCAGTGGGTGAAAGACAACCCGATTACACCAGAAGTCTTAGAGGAGAAGATCATGAGCTCAATACGGTCTCAAGAGTTTCCAAATTCAGGCGATTCTAGGCCAACCAGGATGTCTATGCAATCCCGTGGGCCAACGAGTGTCTATCGAGACTTTTCAACCATGAAAGGGTTTGTTATGCTCAAAACACGTCTAAGGTTTGGTCAAATTTCTAAACACCATGGCGATGTTGAAATTTTTTTTCCTGGATTTGTTGTCCCCCCCTACACAAAGAGAAAGTTATTACAAGAATATCGGAACATCGTTGAAGCTGTAGTGGAAATTGCATCAGACGGAAATGGTGGATTATGTATGAAAATCAAACCTAAATTTGAGGAAAAAGAAGAACCAGTCCAACTTGCTGAAAACGAGACCGTGATGCTGAAAACTCGGCTACGTGACGGTCAGATATCAATGCGGGAAGGAGACTTGAAATTTCTCTATCCTCAGTGGGAAATTCCTTTATATATTATCCAGAGTTTATCCAAAGAATATCGTTTTCATTCCGATGTAGAACTGTACATAATTTCTGACGAAAAAGGGCATTTGCGCACCCAGGTGAAAACGTATAGAAAGGATAGAGTCAGTAGTGCGTTCAAGAAAGTATTCAAATGATGAAATCTAATGAAATTAACAAGACATTGATTTAGTTTGCAACTTTTGTACTTTAAAGTAACGTTTCTTTAATTTGAAGAGTAGACATTTTCATCAGCGTGGTTGAATTTATACGTAATTGTTTTATCTTCGGGCCCGCATGCATGCGAGGCTCGCATGCCTACCACTTCAGTCAACCTAAAAAACGGCAGCTGATCCTTTCTGACAAAAACGAAAGAATCGTTTTTTTTTATACCATTCATGTCTAGTAAAACAGACAAAGATAAATGTCAAACGTCTTTGCGACAATTTAATGGTATTTTTTTCATTTACTATCAACGTAATGTATACCCTTGCTTAGCTGTACGTAACTCGTTCAGTTTGTATTTATCCGTGTTTTCAGCAACTCTTCTGTTCGAGTGGACTGCTGACCACGGAAAAGCTACTTAGCGGTTGTATGTAGCGCCGTTCTTGCTACAGACAAACTGGTAAGAAAAATTTGAAGCTCAACAGATCCTTCTCTTCGAAAACTACATCGGAGAAAAGAAGTGCTAACAGAGGAAAGCAGAAAAGATTGCTCTTGAGCCACTGACAACCCACCCTTTTACTATCATTGCGGATTTACAAAGGCAACGCGAGTCTTATACTTTTAATTATTGGTGGTGCCGCAGTATTTTTCCACAGATTGCCAGTGCTTGCGTTTGTGCCCACGAAGCGATTTAACTGTCCGTCGGTGAAACGTGACAGTGAATTGGGCATTTTTGCATCTCACCGTTGAGAGCTTGCTCCAAAATTTAAAGCTCGAGTTAACGTTAACCAGGAGCACTTACCATTTGAAAGGTAAACCCGGGGGGGGGGGATTTTCGGCAAATGGAAGATTATAAATTTTCCACCATTAAAGGGCAACCTACCATTGGTCAGAAAATATGGTAGAATAATGTTGTCGCTTAATGGTTTGGTACTGCGCGGGTCTTCCATCACGAAGCAAAACTGGTCATTTCGGTGAAATTGAGAAAAGAAGAGTACGTGTGACCTTCCATTTGTTGTCCCACCGGAACATTCAAAAGGAAAGCGTCCCACACAATGGGCAAAGCTGTATGCGATTTCGCGAAAATCTTTGGCCACTAGTCCCTTAAAAAGAACATTCCAGCACAGATGACTCGACACAGTCACTAGTTTTTAAAACGCTGTTTAGTTGATCCATGATGACAACCGCAAACAATTAATAAAACTGATTCCTTTCAACAACCATTTCAATGCGCAGCCTATTTATACCTGAATTTGGTTTTATCAACGGAGTTGATAATGTAAATTGGCCACCGTACAGAGATTCTAAAAGCTGACGTTTCGAGCGTTAGCCCTTCGTCAGAGCGAATCGAGGGATTATGGGTTACGTGTAGTTTTTATAGTAGAGTAGGAGCTACGCTATTGGTGGTAACATGGCAACGTGAAAATAGGAATATATTAGTTAAATGAAAAGCGTTCGTTAATACCGTGAGGATTAAGGGTGCCGATTTGAAAGATGAATTTTTGTTCCAGATTTATGGTGTAGCGATGGGCACAAGAATGGGACCTAGCTATGCCAATCTTTTTGTAGGATATGTTGAACACCAATTTTTTAATCAGTACGACGGCCCCAAACCTGAACTCTACGGCCGCTACATCGACGACTGCATCGGCGCTATTTCATCCAGCAGAGAAGAACTCGATCAATTTATAACCTCCGTCAACTCTTTTCATCCGGCTCTTAAATATACCTGGGAAATTTCGGAAACTTCATTGGCTTTCCTAGATATCAAAGTTTCTATTAGAGGCAACGCGCTATGTACTAGTGTGCACTACAAACCTACTGATTCACACAGTTATTTGTTGTATTCATCGTCACATCCATCACATGTCAAGAACTCCATTCCTTATTCTCAATTTCTTAGACTTCGACGTCTATGTAGTGATGACTCCGATTTTTCCAGCAAATCAGAGGAGATGTGCCAGTTCTTCGAAGAACGTGGCTATCCTGTCTCTGTGGTCAAAGCGGGCCATCATCGCGCTCAACAATTTGATCGACAGTCATCACTACAAACGTCACAAAAAGATAAGAATGACAGAATTCCATTCACCCTCACTTTCCATCCTCATAATCACGCAGTCAAAAGCATCATTCTTAGTAATTTTAAATTACTCCAAAATGATCCCGAGACTGGTAGAATCTTTTCGCAACCTCCACTTATTTCATTCAAGCGCGACAAAAACGTAGGCAACTTTTTAGTTAGAAGCGCGCTCAAAACTAACGAGCAACCCGGCACTTTCAAATGCGCGCGCTCACGATGCAATACTTGTCGTTTCATTGTTAACACTAGTAAGATATCGGGACCTAAGCGATCTGTTAAGATCACCGATCGTTTCACATGTACCTCCGCAAATGTCATTTATTGCATAACCTGTACGTTATGCAATAAATTATACATTGGTGAGACAGGTAGACGACTAGGTGACCGATTCCGCGAACACCTTCGCGATGTTGAGAAGAATGACAAGGATGCATCTAAGCCAGTCGCTCGCCATTTTAATCTGCCTAACCACTCCAAAAAACACATGGCAGTCTGCGGCCTTTCCCTACATCTAGGTACGACGGAAAGCCGCAAGAATCTGGAACAAAAATTCATCTTTCAAATCGGCACCCTTAATCCTCACGGTATTAACGAACGCTTTTCATTTAACTAATATATTCCTATTTTCACGTTGCCATGTTACCACCAATAGCGTAGCTCCTACTCTACTATAAAAACTACACGTAACCCATAATCCCTCGATTCGCTCTGACGAAGGGCTAACGCTCGAAACGTCAGCTTTTAGAATCTCTGTACGGTGGCCAATTTACATTATCAACTCCGTTGATAAAACCAAATTTTTGTATACTACTTCCCCACCGACGCAGCACCACAGTTTCTTTAGAAACTACCCCTTCATCTATTTATACCTGTTTTGGCGACGAATGGTTAAGAATGAGAGAGTTATGAGCAAACTTGAAAACGAATGGTGAGGTGAACATTTGTTTGTGTGGGCTTGGCCCACACTAATGCATCTATCAATGTTAAGCCCGAGGGGGTGAACCCTGGGCATATGTGGGGCAATTGACTTTTCAGAAGAATTTTTGGTCAAAATCCCCACCGTGGGGCCCCAAAATTTGGTCAAGTCAGATCAAATATCCCCACCTTGATTCTCTGACGAAAAGTGAGTCGATATTATCAACAATCCACACAATCCCCACAGAGTAAGGTGTTCCATCAATTTATATTGAAAATGAGTAGTGAGAAGTAGTGTTTTGGTATAAATATAACTAGAAGCTCCAAAAAGCTTACACTGGGTTGCCTGTGGCACGCGTTACACAAAAAAAGAAGGCACTGAATTGGGTGGTATTGTACTGCAGCGTTCCAGTTAATTTTTTCAAGTGGGGCGTCATTAAGACCATTTGAGGGGTCACCCACATGTCGCGCCAGCAGAGGCCCTTTGGTTCATACGTTCACTCGTGTAATTATTTTGTATAGTCCTGTCCCATTTTGAGGTCTTTTAGTTTTTTAAGCTTTGATAATAAATTCAGTTTAAAGACAACAAAACACGCTCTTGAGTAAAATTCACTCGTTTCTTCTTTAAATAAATAATCTGCAAAAAAACTAATTGCAAATTGCTCTGACGGACGTTTTCCAGCATGTCTTGCAGTTGCACTAAGCAAACGTTTATTGCACACACTAAGAAAGGACTGAAGGTGTTGTTTCCGCTTCATTATTCCTCTTCTTGTTAGTCTAATCTGATGCCAGGTCAAAAC
>OX421454.1:37736509-37741509 GCA_949126865.1 Montipora capitata
AAATCAGTGAAAACTTGTGACGTAGATGAATAATAAAGTAGCTGCTATTTCCAGAATGATGGAATTACCTGTTGATAATAACGTCGTACGCGTCTTGGAGAGTAAATTTGACTTTGCATAAACAAGAGTTGGGCGATTGTGATCTTTGTTTTGACTTCGCTCATTTCATTGTCAAACTTTATAACACTTGCCAGAAAAAGAAACTTACAAAAACCCGGTATCTTGCCATCATTTGACACAGATGCTTCACTGTTTGGCGAGTAAACATGCCGCGGTAACTTAATCACAGCACCCGCTGAATTCCGGCCATGTCACTTTCGATTTTGCAATTTACTTGAACGTAGCAAAAATCTCCCAAAATGTTTGTCGCTGATTGTAACTTTTTATATTCTATATTCACGGTTCAAAATTAATGTTGTTTTCATGTCGTAAATATTTTATTCTCGATCGACCGTCCGGGAAACTTCCTTCTGCTCTTTCTGGAAACTGTGTATCAATAGTTATTTGCTTTTTCATCAATATTTGTTTTGCATAAAGCAAGCTAACAAGATCTGTACCTTGCTGAGTTCGCATTTGTTAGAGTTAATAGTATTTTCGGTCCGATGCTTCTGTTTTTTGAGGGGAATGTTGTCTTGGTCTCCCATCCAAACACTAACCCCGCCCGGCAGGGCTTAACTTCAGTGAACTTTAGTATTAGAAAGCCGTCAGATGCTCAGAGGGCACACTTGTGGTAAACAGAAGTTGTCAGGGAACTTGAAAATTATCAACATGTCAGCCCAGAAGCCAATGTTTCTCGCTTCTCCTTTATTTGTTGTTCTTCAGAGACTGGAATGCTGTATTTCAATACCACACAATTCAGTGCCTTCTGATTTTCTGTAGCACGTACCACAGGCAACCCAGTGTATGCTTCACAGAAGCATCTCGTTTTAACTGAATAAAGGTTTCGAAAGAAAATTCGCCCAGAGCGGGTTTAGAACCCACGTCCCCCCGTTACTAGTCGGGTGTTATAACCACTACACCACCAGGACAACCAATCGAAAGGTAATTTACGTGATGAGAGCGTGGGACCTCTCAAGAAACATTTAAGTTGGTCAGTCAATGCATCCAGTTATCGACCGATCGATCCATCAATCTCTTATTGAGATTGCACAGCGCTAAGGAACTTACCAGTAAAAGTGGCAGCCTCGTCGTTGACTGTTTCCTGATTTTCATCCCTTATCACAATCACGGTATCATTCTCTCTTGTGACAGTATCAGCCGCGTCGTTCACTGTTTCCTGATTTTCGTCCATGATTTCAATCACAGTCTCATCCTGTTTACGAGTATAAATTCATCTTAAAACGTACATCCAATAGAAGGACACTCAAGGCAAATGTTAAGTATAAAGTGTAAATTAATTTCTTGAAGTCGGAGCGCAATAAAAAGGTTTAAACAAATGTCCAGAATATTTTGTTCGGCTCAACCGAACTTCATCAGATTCAATAAAATGTGAACGTTAAGAAGGGTTACATCGCGTTGATTTAGCTGTGGAGGTGACTAAAGTCATATCATAGATGTTGGCTAATGCAAAACCAAGACTGCGGGGGCTTTCGATCAACTCCCTGATACGACGCTTGAACGTATTACTTTCCGTGGTCAGAACTTTTGTGGCTGGTGAAGTGCAGTTGAGCCAAAAGAAATATTACACTTGTTTAAACCTTTTTATTGCGCTCTGAGTCCACTGAGAAAACTGCTTTACTAGTTTTTTAATTATGATTATCGGAGCAGGAAGGTAATAATATTTTGATAGTATAAAGTGGTTTCTCGGCATTTCTGTTATAGATTTTACGCACTTTTGGGTGTATTTTTCGGTTTTTCATAAGCAATCATATATAACAGAAAACTTGAGCGATCGGAAACTCATACGCTGACTTCACGATCCGTTTTGCCAATTAACTATTTGTTTAGTAAATCATTTTATGTGGTTCGTGAACTAGTTAATGTGGTGCGGCATCGGTTTGGATTTACCATGAGAGAGTTGGAACCATTCGTAGCTGCCCCGCTGCAACAGGCAGGTGAGAAAGCTTGAGAAAGCTTTATATTTCATCTCGTTGAACCTTAGGGTGACGATAAAGTATGGTTGGCCGGCATGGGTTGGTTATAGGTGGCCACTTTTACTTTTTGACGGCCAGGTCAGCAACAGCACTTTTGACGCCTCCTTAAAGCCTGGCCAAACGCTCGCAACATTTCAACGCAACATCATGCAACATTGTTGGACACAACATGTTGCGTAGGTTTGGCCACCCTGTTGCAATATATTGCAACATATTGGATGATGTTGGATCAAATTTAAAAACGGTCAAATTTTTCGTGCAACATTTTGGATGTTGTATGATGTAGTACTCATTTGGCCACGTTCACGCAACATTGTTGCACTAGGGCATGCGCGTTAGGTCCACTTCTTGCGCGCTAGGGGCCATGGGCTCATGAACATTGACATGTTGCGTTGAAAATGATGAAAATGTTGTGTGCGTTTGGCCACCCCGTTCAACGCATGTCGCCACATCATGCAACAATGTTGCAAGGATGAGCTGCGGCAGCATTGAGGTGTTTTACAACTTCTTCTTAGTGATCTCAGCCTTTCCGATGAGGGAAGCCCGTTTTGCTTGTGGCGCTAAATGACTAATTTCCAATTTTAAAAAAACTAACACAATACTGCCGGGGTAGATTTGTTCTCGAGAAGTAACCTCGATGAACATCCGCTTCTCTAAATCGGTGACACTTTGAATACAGAAATTCATGAGATCAGTGTTAGATGTTAAACTGACTTCTTTTTCCCACCTCGTGATTTAGTGATGTCAACGTATCTTTCGCCTCATCAGATTCTTCGGGCAAGGTTGTTTCCTTGGGTTTCCGTTCAAATTTTTCTCCTTTTTTGCTTAGATCAAAGTAATGTAGTAGTGCTTCCTCGTGAATCTCTCTGTGACGTGTGTCCCATGAGAAGATAAAACTTTTTCTTCCGTCCAGATACTCGTTGTCGAATTGGTTGGATATTTTTCTCCAGGCCCATCTGGACAACACAACTCTGTTCTTTTCTTCTTTGTCTTTGTAGTTATCATCTCCGCCGATAACAATTATTACATTGTCTCCTTGAGATGATGAATGAATGAATGAATAGCAAAAAACTGAATCATTCGTTTAACAGGGCGCCAGCTGGTGACTAATGGAAAAATTTGGTCGCCATAATAATTAAATAGCAAAAAAACAACAACAACAACAACAACAGCGCGAGAAAGACCTCTAAAGCCCCTGTTGTTTTCGGCTTTGCGTTTTGTTTGGTGATGGTGATCTTTAAAGTTATTTGCAATGGAGCGAAGCACAGTCCGTGTTTTCCATAGCAAGGCAAACATGGGTCATTTATCCTTGCTTTTCACCACTTCAAAACGTAGTTCTTTATTTTCCTACACCTTGCGTGGCAAGCAACTGACCTTTATCGCGAGTAAACGCTATACTACAAATTGCTCGGCCTAGGCTCACACACAACCACAATGCTCGTACCAGTCTCCGACCAGGATAAAATAAAAGGAGCGGCTATTATACGGTTTCAGTAGCCTCTAGAATCAGAGGAGCTTGGTTTCTTAACGTACTTTTCTACCAATATTTATCTCCATTTATTAATCACCTTGTGCAGTCAATTTTGCAGGTGTTCGCTCGCTAACAGAAGAGACAAGTTCTCCAACCCACTTTACGTTAAGGGTACAGGTTGTTTTTGAAGGTTCCATACAAATTTCAAATTCATTATGCGATGTCCAGGTTCATTATCAATATATTATCAATATCAAGTTAGTTCCGAGGAGGTCCTTCGGTAATTTGGCTAAATCTACGTTTACAGCAATCACAACTGACGATGGATTAAAATTTTCAATTAACCTTCTTGCTGAATCTTCGTCTTCCGGGCGCAAAAATTCACCCAACCGACAAAAAGTATACGGTGTTTAAGTGCGCCCACGATCCCATGAAGCCGCTGAAACAATATGGCGCCTAGTAAACACAGTGATCGAAGTATCACTTGCCATTAGGGACAGCGCGTCACCCACGACTCCTCAAAATTTCATGAAAATTACATGACGGGTGGCTTACATCACACTTAAGAAAAATAAACAAAAAAAAAACATTTTATAAAAGCTAACCATTCTTGAACAAGTGCGTAGGCTTAAACAGTGTATATCAGTGCTACAAACCCACAAATGGTCAACTTTGCGTGCATTGGAAAGTTTTGTTCCATTGATTTTGGCTTGTCTCTAACAAAATTCCGAAGTATCGTAGTACATTTTGTGCTATTTAATTTTATTAACGATGTGAGAAACTGATTTTCTTGTAGTATTTATATACATTATTTTAGTGGGGAAAGAAAGGTGAGTCGTGTTCTAGCTACCAGTTCCGAACGATTTCATCATATAAAGATTCAAATACAAACGTTGTCTACTGTTTATCCTGGGTTACCAGACAAAACGTGATTCGCCAACTGGCGACCAGTTCTGAAAATCTAGTCACCAGCACTCAATTTTTGGTCGCATTGGCGACCAGTGAGTCGCAATTTTAAGCCCTGTCGTTCTTAATGACGCTCATCGACGCTCTGCTTTAAAACAGTTTTTCATCAACAGCTCGTTAAAAATTGTTAGCTGCCTGAGCGGAGCCTTAAAAACTCACGAGTATCTCGTCCTCACATCGAGGTTCTCAGCGTTGGACGAAAGTTCAAGCCTTTGCTTACACAACGAATATTGTTTTTTAATGAATCTAAAACAAACTTTCACCAAAATATCTCAAAAAGGCATAGTATTAAAGAAACAAAGTATCGTAATTCCTTGAAAAAAGAAATATAATCATACTGTTACTGCAGTACCGCAGTAATAAATTAAGTGTCTGCGGTTTCCGCCAATTAGCTAGGTAACCGCTCCTGCGAGCTTTTTCCCGCCATGTTGTTGTAGTTGTTGTTCACTTCACATGTGTGACGTGTTCTA
>OX421454.1:37746509-37786509 GCA_949126865.1 Montipora capitata
TTTAGTGTTTTAACGATCAATTGTCATTAATCTTTCGCTGAGAATTCGAAATTCAGCGTTTTATATAAAAACTATGTTATTTTTTCTTCATCTGACTTTTGGCTTGCCTTTTACTGTTAACTCCCGGCTTTGGGATACTATTTGGTGCAAACGTAAAGCCAAAAAAAAGTTTGACCTGGTATCAGAAATCTGAAAAGAAGAGGAATTGTAAAGTGGAACAACATGTTCAGTCCTTCCTTAGTGTGTGGAATAAACGTTTGCTTAGTGCAACTACAAGACATGCATGACATGCAGGAAAACGTCCGTCAGAGCAATTTGCAGTTAGGTTTTTTTTCAGACTATAGGAGGGGGAACTGGAAACTAGACATTTCAGAGGCATTTTTCTCAAAACCTAGCAGTACGACCAGGGTTAAAATTTTGGGGATCAATAAACCATATGAAGACGGAACCGTCAACATTTTTAAAAATATATATATATCAGAGAGCTTTTCAGTTATTGTCCCTGAAATAGACGAAAATCGATGTTTTTGCCATTTGCGAAAAACCTGTCTGACAAATTTAACTATTTATTTGTAGAAAATATACTGCAAAGGTTGGTCAAGACAACGTGAATATGCATATTTTCTATTTTTAAAGTTTTTTGGTGTTGTCACGATCTATTTTGATCCAATGTAGAGCACGTTTTGATCGTACACGGTTTTTGCAGTGGTTTAATCCTTAAAATTAGTTATTTATTTGTATACATGATTATTCTTTCTCGCTAAAGAAATCCTGAAATTTTAAGGTGGGATCCTACGACAAGTTTTTGAGAAAAAAGCTTTTGAAACGTCTTGTTTCCAGTCCACTCTCCAGGAGCTCGGTCACTATATTTAGCATATCCCCCTGATTTGCATTTATTTGTTAGGTAAAGTTACATTTTACAGCAATTCAGGGACTAACACTTCAGAAGAAACATCCTGTTGCTTTCATTTCACAGATTTCAAATTCTTGATATTTTTCTTTGGAAAACTGTAGTAAGCCACCTTAACTTAAAGAAGAAACGAGTGAGTTTTACTCAAGAGCGTGTTTTGTTATCTTTGAACTGAATTTATTACCAAAGCATAAAAAGGTTACAAAATAATTCAACATGTGAACGAACGTGTTAGCCAAAGGGCCACTTCTGGCACGACATCTGGGTGACATCTCAAATGGTCTACATGACCCCCAACTTGAGAAAAAATAACTGGAACGCTGCAGTTCAATACCACCCAACTCAGTGCCTTCTATTTTTGTGGAACACGTACCACAGACAACCCTAGTTTACGCTCATGGAGCGTCTAGTTTTTCTTAAAAAGGCAGGTGCAGTTTACGACCAAGTTTTTTTAAATTAATGTAATGATTTTTTTCTTATAAGGGCACATTTACTTTGTTTTACTTCCTTTATGACAAGAAACTTAAAACGAAACTTGTGAATGCCGGCATATAGTTTGTTTAAGTAATCATAATTTACTCTGATTGTCTTGAGGATAAGTGACGAGTCTTTCGTTGGAAGCATTGCTTCTTTTGTTAATTATCTGGTATTTAAAGGGGCTAGGTCACGCTATTTTAGGTAATTTTGTTTAATTTTGTTAATTATGAGCTCTAAACGTCAAATTGGCAGAGCAAGAGTCTTTCATTTGCAAAATCACGGCCACATAACAACTGAGAATGATTTTCCAGCTTTGTAAATGACATTTTGATATAAATTTGAAAAAAGGTGGGCCGACGTTTTTCAAATTTACCCAAATTCAATCCATTTCAATCCTCTTCAGTTTTGTCCATCCATGTCCCTTCTTGGCTTCCCTGTGTTTTGTTAGAGTTCTTCTATAGTTTTGAACAGTTATTTTGATATTTTAGTTAATTCTATGACCATTCGATCAGTGCTGAAATTGCCTAAACTTGCATGACCTAGCCCCTTTAATTTCTGTGAACGTCGAGATCTCGACAAGTTTGAATCTCATTTGTTAATTGTTGAATCTAATTAGTTAATAAATTTACGATGCTAAGGATATCTTTCAGGTAGGGTAATATGAAAGAGAGATTTTGCGGATTTGCTCATTTAATTACAGAAGGGAGCTCGTGTACCGGGGCCCATATCTCGTCCTGAAGTCATCGTTTTTTTTTAAAGACCGTTTTTTCTTGTAGATCATCTTTCCTGTCAAAATGTTGGAACCTCTTATCATAATCGCACAACAGAAAAATTTAGTGTCGCGTTTACGGCAAACGGCAAACTACAGGCTGAGATTTATAAAAGTTTGATTTTTGCAGTGCTGATTCCTTGCCTGTCAGCTACAGATATAGAGTAACTTGTTAAAAGAGAGACAAGACAAATAAGAGAATTTTTACGTTTTTATGTCCAACAGTTGCCTGCCGTTTGGCGTTTCCCGTTTCACGGTATTCTTCTCCTGACATGTGTCAGGTCGATGTGCCCCAATGGGTGGCGCGTGGAGGCGAGGTATCACTGCTCAAGTTGTTCGCTCTCAGTAACGAACTCCTGAGAATGATCAGAGTCTGAATGAACTCCCAGTCCAACACTTTCCAAGTAACTAAGGACACTTTCTTCAGAATGAGTCAACCAGGCTCTCATTTTGGTTTCGTATTCCATCAAGAGGTTTTGAAGGTGTTTATTCTCTGGATATTCGCTTGTTTCTTTGGATGTAATGAGGCAAACTTGACACAATCTAACCGATATCATGTCGTACAACAGTGCAAACTCCGCGTCCGTCAATGGAAAAATGGCCTGGTACCCAGTAATAAGATGGCCGCTGTCTATTAAGACGTGGTTCTCATCAATGAAAGAAGCCACTGTATTCACAATTTCCAAGAGCAAACACGAGTGACGAATGTCACCAAAATCGATTATTCCCAAAATTTCAAAGGAGTCATTACTTCGGTCGAGAACAAGATTCGATCGAGTTACGTCATTATGAAGTATTCCACGGCGAAGAAGCGAAAGTTTGGGGATCACGTGCGTTTCAAACCTACCCAGTACCCCACGGATGAGAAGGTTGCTTTCTTCGCCTTTGACAAAAGTGAGGTATTCCTTGAGAGACAGGAAATTCTCTATACTCCATCTATCCAGCTTACTGCGTAGCAGCGGGCATTGGAGTTCCTAGCAAAAAAGAGAGAGCTGAAATTATTATATTACATTCCAAACATGTGACAAATGACACAGTTTATGTGAAGAATTTAAGTAAAATTCAGAGATGTTATCTGTTTCAGCAAGTTGTGCAAATGTTTCCAGTGTTGATCGTTTTTGTATGCCCACTTTATTTATGTCTTCGTCAGGAACCCGTGGGCTCCTGTCTTCGTCTGTTTGTTCTCACAACTCTATTTATACCACGCATTATAGCCCACAATAATATATGACTGTTCCTATTTTTATCTTTTTTAAAAAAATTCTTAAACAATGACCAATCCGCAATACAACTTGAACCGAACAAAAGCTCTACATATCATGTCATATCATATCATATCATATATCATCATATCATCTATCTTTATTTACCCTCGGATTTTTAGAGTAGCTTGGTGTAGCTAATATCTCCGAGCATTTACCCTCCCAACCATGATACATCACAGAAGACAGACCACAAGACCAAGAACTACATGCCCTACATCTTCCAACGTGTGTTATTGCATATAATAACATGCATTATTAGTATCAGCCCAACTAGTGGACTAATGCAAATCCTGCATTTTGATTGGCTACGCTACTACAGGACTATTATTAATAGTCCTCCAGTAGCGAAAAGCGTGACGCTTTCTTTCGTTTTATTCCCAAATAAATATTTCTTTACCTTGCACTTGCTAACTTTATTATTGCCTTTTCTGTCCGGCTAGTTGGGTGATACTAAAACACTTAGACTCTTCGCCCTCAAGGGCCACTGGCCAATAGCTTATTCGGCCTCGCGTTATGGGCTATTGACCCGTAGCCCTTGCGGGCGAAGGATCTAATTGTTAAATATCTCGTATTTCCATGCACAGTTTATGGCAGGATACCTCAACCGGCTTAAGTTTATTGAGTTGAATAAAGGCTTAAGATCATTGCCAGGTTGCAACAATTGCAAGCTGCTGCATCCATTATCCTGATGCTCCAAGGGCCGGAAAACATCTCCTTTTGTCCAGAAGCATCTTATTATGTTGTGATATTCGCCTTACCGTTATACACTGTTGTCATGTGGTAATCAGTGGTTAAGAGACTTTGACAATCATACACAAGGGCAAATTATTCTACTTCAAGCTAATGGAAATTTGTTCGCTGGCAAAATGATAGAGAAAAAAAACTCGCTTAAGTAAGGAGTCAGTAGCGGTCAGAAGAGAGCACTGAGCCAAAAAAATAAAATCGGCTGTCTGCACCTCTTTTAAAACCTCATAAGATCTTTGTTGACCGCACCCATATTCTTTGTGTGCAGGGCGCGGTGTCAGTGAAGCGTATGAAGTATACCTTAGTGCGTTTATTCATACCTGAAGATTTCTGCTCAACTGGCCCACAAACTGACCGATGCAGACTAAATTTTTATCACTATATTTCCCGAACTCCGCTGCAGTTACACCCGGAAGGAACGACAATAATCGCATGATGCACTTTTCTGCTGTCGAAGATTCTCTGTTGTCGTCTGCGTTAATCGAGTTGCAAGCTTCATCTGTCAGATTCAGAGAACACGGAACATGGACATTCAGTTGAATTGCTGAGCTTCCAGCTACAGTATACGGTAAAGGACAAAGGAAATTTCTCTCTCGCAAGAATAGCATAGCTTCATTTTCAGCAGAAACGAAGTCCTCATGTTTGCTGTCAAAGGAGTTTAATATTTTAAGAACATACTCTCCTTCTTCTGCATTATTGTCGGTAAACTGCTCTGATTTATCTTCGTTTGTGCATGGGTTTTCACGTCTCTCACCGCGGATGTAAAAATTTCGGTCCATATAGCTCTCCATTTCTTTGATGTATGAAATCTTGCCAAAGTGGTAAAATTTCTTTGCTAATTCTTCTGCAAACGTGGTGTCGACAGGTGGTCGATGAATGTTCGCATACATCATTGCCGCCTTCCCAAAAAATTATCGACAAAGAAGTAAGATCTGCTGTCGCTATGTAGACTCTATGTGGCTGTGATAATTTGCTTCAGTACGTAATGGTGACATGCGAAAGGTGAGCATAGGCTGTCGCTGCAGACTCTCTTGTCCCTCGTGTTCCACTCTTGCTTTTAACCCACTTCGTAAGAGGAAATTGAGGTTTTCACTGTAGAATCCACCAATTTGTTAACAGGACAGGAGGCGCGAAATACGAATTATCCACATTTTAAACAGCACATGGTCTAACTAATGAAATAATTCGAGCAAATCGAAATTCTAGCCCAGCTAAGACAGAAACTAAATGCTTGGACATTTGCGAAATCTTAACATCAAAAGATGTGCAGATTTTAAACATAAGTCTTTTAGTCTTATAATTAGGGAGTTTAAGATCTACGACGCCACGGCAACGAAAACATCGTCACAAATTATGCATATTTAATGACCAAAAACAATAGCTTTGCAAGCTCTGCACGTGCATTTTTCATTTTTGTACATTTTTTTCACGTTTTCTGCAAATCTACGACGTGACAATTACCAATTCTCAAGTTTTTCAGAGAACATGAACACAAGGCAGCGAATTTGAATTTTCTGTCGTAGCTTTAACATCGCACCTCCTAATTCAGTTCCTGGAAAGTTACACAAGTTTTTAGAAGTTAGACAAGCGGCAAGATTTCCGCACAGGTCCCTACCTCATTATGCATACACTCCTTTGTTTCAAGAAAACAATAGCGATAGCAATAGACGTCCTTTGGGACTGTGGTGCTTTGTTCTTTCTTTTGAGAGGTTTTTTTCTAAGTCTATATGGACTTAAAAAAAGTCGGTCGAACTTCTGTCTGAAATACGGAAAATCGAACGGTTTTTCCTGCAATTTCGGCACTTTTCCTGCAATTTTACACATTTTTCAGTTTTAGAATAAGCGCAAGAAGTGGAGTTTCAAGCAATCGTTGTAATAGGGTTCAGATTCGCAAACATAACAAACAAACCAAATAAAAGTACTGTCATAAGAAATTTAATGGCTACCTGCTCTTTTTATCGCGAAATTGTTCTTCCTGTCTGCTTAAAAATTCGCCGAGACACTGCAAAGTGTATATTTTCTTCCTTTCCTGTATTTAGGATCACGAACGGTGCATTTAGAGGGATTTTGCGATTTATCGCTCTTTGTAGAGATCGGCAATGTGCTCAATGATACTTCCAAGTAAATAGCTTTGGTAGAGATCCATGGATGTTCCCGAACGAGGCATACTTCGTTTCACTCCCCATCATGTCTTTTCAATGCCCTGCTGTGGGCTCGTTTGTCTGGGTCGACGAAGTTAAGCAATTAAGGCGATGGTTAACTGCGGTGAGATGATGTTAGCCCTTGTCTTGTAGGCATTTGTAAACTTTCCGGCCACAGGTAGCTAGGGCTAATATTTTTTCAAGGAAAGTTTACGGTCAGAAAATTAATATGTGTTCTGGCGGATTGAAGGCTATCCATTGCAGTTTTTTCTTGAGCATCGCGAAACAGATCCATCTCCCGATGCGGCACTTTGTCTTTGCCAACTCAGTGACTGCGTTTTCACACAGGTTTTGGACACGGAAGACGAAAGTAAATTGTTTTCTTTGCACCACTCTATGCACAACTCTGGAAAGGCTATAAAGCAGGGACAATTTCCAAATGATCAAATCTCCCATTGCTGTAACCCTTTTACTTCGGTAGCCATCTTGATTATTACGAAGACACAAGTTTGCTTCAAAAGAAGGGAAATATGAAACGATTTTAATTGCAATAAACTCGTGCATGAAAGTTTCCCATGAAAGATGCACCAATCAGACTTTAAGCGTGGTATACTCTTCCACGCAGTGAACTTATAAGTGTGCCGCAAGCACGGGGCATGAAGGAAAAGCAGGTCACAGTTCACAGCAATACTGGAAAACCTAAAACTATCACAGGGACTAACCATAAGCCTTAACAGTGCCTTTAGTCGTAATTAGGGTTACGTTTAGCATTATTAAAGGGATGGATTGTTTCAAGAATAGTAAAACAGGGATCTCTTAACGGTAACCTACAAGTGTAAGTTCGATTGTAGGTGCTCGGCGCGGCACGTGTATATAATTACGTATCATTGTTATGTAAATAGTCAGCCAGAATTCAAAATAAATATCATTTTCAAGGTGTGAATTAGTAACTTGACACGTTAGCTCAGTGGTAAAGAACAGGGATGAGTAATCCAGAGGTTTACAGTCGGTCGGAGTTCAAGGCAAGCTACGAGTGACATATCATGGGATAATTGGCAGAAAAAGCCGAGCGGGATCTGGAAATAAGAACAAGACGAAGGGACAGAAAGGGGAAAGCTGGGACAAAAACGAGTAACGGTGTGGGCGATGAAGGGAAAAAAGAGAGAGAGGGAGGGAGAGAAAAAATGAGATCCGTTTTTATTCATCCCGTAAGTACAAATTACCCATGTATATATTCGGTTCTCTTGGGTATACGTATTGTTCTACAAAACAATAGCGCGAATGAATAATTATTTATTTCTTCTGCATGCATAATGAAGTAGGGATCTGTACGGAAATCATTCCAGACAAGCCGACATAATGACGAAAAAGATCAATTAATCTGAAGTTGCAATTTGAAATGACGTTTTCGTTACCGTAGCGGTGAAGATCTTAAACTCCGTATTATTTGTTTACTGCGCTCTGTTTGCAGCACCTGAAGAAGACCTCAGGTTTGTCAGTTGAATTACTGTTACGAGTTATCGACGTTAAATATGATTGCTTTACTTTACTTTTAAGGCATGCGCATGCTCTAAGTTCAATCCGATTTCACTCAACTTTATCACGATTGAACCGCAAGGCGAACATAAAAAAGGCGCGAGGAAAAATTGGCGGCACGAAATGTGGACTAAACATTTAAAAATCAAAGCTTAGGCCTAATTACTCTTCAGCAGTGATATTCTATGGGAGACTCACAAATATATATTTATTAAATTAATCTCGATATTGCGTATCTGGCGTTCTAATTGGCTCGCCAACTCATATACCGTAATGACCTTATATGGAAACTGATTACGTGGGTCGTTTTGTAAAAACTGAGACAACATCCTGTCGTTCTGTAGTTAAAACAGTTCAGAATTTAATGACAATTTAATAAAACAGCTATTCCATTCGCGCTTATTAGATATGAGTATGGTTGTAGCCAACTCGTATCCAACTCGCGCTCATGGAATAACCGTTAAATATTTTAAAGACCACAGCCTCTTGATCCTCATTGTTAAAAAGAAAAGATGCGGTTATTAAAGAGTGGAAACTCCGGGTTTAAATCCAGTTCACAGATTTGATTTTTATTTTCCTTATTTTCTCTGCTACCACAAGTCCTAAATTAACGATAATAGTAAATTTAAAACAAATTATGAAGTAACGATACTGGTTAATGTAGAGAAGATATCACGTTGCGTTATGTCCTGCCTCTATGTTCAGTCTCTTCAGCCGAACGACACTACAGCTTGCGTAACAACTTGGGCGGAATTGTTGGCATTTCCTCCCGCCAGCTACGCAGCCTAACTTACCTTGAAACGGTGGAGGTCTGGGTATTCACGTATTCCATCTCTCGGCCATGTCTTCTCAGGTCTGCACAGTCGTGCCTACGTTAAGTTTCGAATCAGAAACGTTTTGACACCGGATTCGTTTTTGTGCTGACACAGAAAACATGGATCCGTAGTAACAAGTTCACACATAAGTGATGAATCCTGAACTCTATGAATCGTTATCCAAGTAGGAAACAACTCTGCGTCCGGAATAGTTTACGAGCGTAAACAATTTAGTCCGTGTATTTACTCGTGCTTTCATAAAGAGAATTTTTGCCCTTTGGAAATAATTATGAGTCTATCAATTATTTGCGTATTATTTTCTAGTTCGGAACTAGTGAGGTGTGCCAAGTCATTTTCGGCCGACGGATACAATCCGGCTGCCTCTACAAGTTCTACCGCGTGAAAAAGAAGGCGCTATTGCACCGTTCACGTTGACGCAAAAGCGTCTTCGGGACGGAGAAGCTATGTGCAAGATACCCTGACAATTTATCTCTCCTTTCTAATGGTTTACTGATATAAGACCACCAATTTTTGCAACGTGGGATGCAGTAAGCTCTCTTTGCCAAGGTCCGATGAATTGTCAAACTTAACTTTTTCTCCTTATTTCTTTTTATTGGCGCAACCGTTCTCTTGCAAACTGATAACAAGAACTACACCCGGGGTAAGCTTAAAAAACTCACTCATTTAAAAGGAAGCAAATTAGAATTTGTCAACTAGTTTGACGAACCTTCACCAGCTTCTATTTAAGCACGCCCTTTCGCCTGGGTGGTCTGTCTGACAATCACCGGATGTGACGAAAAAGGAAATATGCAAAAATCTAAGCATTTTTTCAGACGCCAAAATGCCGTGAATGGGCCACCCAGATGAAATCGTGTATGCTACTGTTAAAGTAACCTGAAAGAACTGAAAAAGGTAGAAAGCCGGCTTGCAGCTCAATTTTTTTGTCTCTTTGATGTTCGCTTGTTCAATTTTTGCTAGTCTCAATAATCAATCCTAGACGACGTTTAGCAAATGCCGTATGGGATGGATCGAAACTCTCCCAGCCATACGTGTAAATATGGCTTTCCGTTGTTGCCAAACTTTTTTTGTGTGACTCTTCAACGAAATTCCTGTTGACTTTTGTTGTGTCTTGATAGAAATGAATATTTTTTTTTGGAAACTGGAAACATTTTTATGAAGATTAATCGCGAAATGACAGGTTGAAGTTGTCATGTTAAATATAGATGGGAAAATCAAATACTCTATCAGGGTAGGAAATTTAAATTATAACCTTTAATTTCGAATAAGACATAAGACTTTACATATTAGACCCCTTAATCCCAGGAGAGTCCTCCGTGCATGGAATTTACTTCCATTGTTTCACAGGTCCATTGAATCTACATACAAAAATTCCCTAAGAGTGGTCGTGTGGCACTGAAACTTTGCTGACATATCGCACAGATCAGTTTGTTTCTTTGATGTTACCGAGGTGAATCAAGAGTTTACGCTTCCCGGTAGGTTACAGAGTTCGGAGTCAGTCAATTCAGTCCATCGCGTTCCATTTGGCTTAATGTCCTTTTCCATCTCTTCTCTAATAACTGGTAGCGTCCAAAGACTCTCGCTCTCCCTCCTCGGTGATACTGCAATATCAAAGGAACCCACTGAGCCTTCCGACACGGACCTGTTTCTGAACGGTGCCGTGGATGGTGAAACGATGAACGCAGCTTCGCTGGTTGGACGCACAGTGTTGTTTCTTCTGAGTATAAAGGAGAATAAGAGCCTCTTGATACTGCGTCTGATCACTCGAATGTGAAAACCGTAGATAATAGGATAGAGCAAGACACTAGAGTACGATACCATAACAAAGGTGGCCTGTAATTCGTACCGCACAGGTACTTGCTCCGATTCTAAAATAACTGATATCACATAGGGCCCCCAGCAAAATATAACAGTGCCAAGTACTAGAAATGTTGTGCGCAGCGCTTTTGAACGTGTAAACGCGCTGGCGTTCGACGCTATAGAGTTACGGTTAAACGCACGAGAACTCGTCCGCAAACCTGAATTCAAAGACGCAGGCAATACGGCTATTTGTCCAATCCTTGCTTGTCGACGGGCGGCTTTTAGTATGTGATAATATGCTACTATCATGACTGTCAGAGGCAAAAATAGTGTAACGATGGCATAAAGTTTGGTGTACCCTTCACTCAACGAGTCGTTCCAAACGACGGTGCATGAGACTTTTGCTGGTTGATATCCGTATTTTCCCCATCCAACAAGAGGCAATAACGCTAAGAAAACACTTGCCAGCCACGTACAAAGAATAAACACGTTTGTGCGTGTAGGTGACATTCTGCTGTCGTATATTAGAGGGTTGACTATGCAGTGATATCGATCTATACTTAAAAACATCACCGTACCCAAAGATGTTGCGGAGAGCAAAACAGTAAAAAATCCAGTTGCTTGACACCAAACCTTACCAAATATCCAACTTTGCTTCAAACTCGAAGCGAACACAAACGGTAAAACAATCAAGGAGAGAAGAAAGCTGGAAGCAGTTAGATTGAGGAGTAGCTTGCTTGCTGAAGAATGTAAAAGTCGCTCGGGTTTTCGGATGAGCACGAATCCTACCAAAGCATTGCAAATCAAAGAAAATATCGCTAACAATAGTATAGCTGTCGATTGAATCCCGGCGGCTGTATCACCCAAGTAAACATCTGAATTTCGATTCTGTAACACGCTCGCGGTTGACTCGCCATTCATCTCTTGGTCGTTTCTCTGCTTGATTACGACAAGCGGGCACACAGCACGAAGACGTGAAATTTAATATAATTGTTTATCCGGTGGTATTTTGGTTGTGCATTATGTTGACAGGATGAGGGTATTAAATAACAGTCTTGTTACAAATTAACGAAAATCACTCGGACATCAGTAATAAATACAGGAGTCTTCTCTGAGAAAGGGTCAGATTTTCCAGGAGAGATACTCCAGAACAAATTTCAGATTTCTCTTCATTGAATGACCGTCAAGAAATGATGTGTACAAGAGAGTATCGATTGTTTTTTTCAAAAATAGTTTTAAGTACTAGAAAGCCAAAATCCTTAGCTAATCTTTCTTAAAACCCAATATTTAGCGCTTCGCCGCAGAATATTCTAGGGGAGAATGGAAAGCTCTTATCCTAGGGGATTACTTTGTGCCATTTGACAGAAGTGCCTGTTTCACACCATGGTGGTCCATTCCTTAGATAACTAGTATGTTTGGATAAGAATGTGGATTAAGGATTGGCTGACCGAGACTTGCAGGCTTAAATGACATTCGCTCTTACTGCGTTTAAAAGCCCTTAGCTTGGACTAAAGTTTTACTGAAATGAAACAGTAATAAGGCGAGCATTACGAAAGACCAGTCTGGTGTAAGCATGGAGTTCATTGGTCGAGAGGAAGTCTTTATGTGGCCGGTGTCGGTATCATCTACCAGCGTCGGCGGAATAGGTTTTCTTTGTGAGATATTATACATCAATCAGATTTTAGTACAGTACCACAAGAGCTTCAATTGTTCTCATGTTTAAAGTCGCTGTTTCTGTTGTTTTAGTCTTTTGTTTTCGTTTTAGATGTCTAACCAATATCCATGCCCGTCAGCAGGCGAGAGAAAATCCAACTGATTACTTATCTTCTCTTAACGTGCCTTTACGTGTCGGAACGCATCCTAATCAAGACAAAATGCAAAGAAAAAAAGAAGACAAAAATGTTTCTCAAAATGTTTCTCGATCGGTTCTGGGAAGACTTAAAGAGTTTAAGCATTCGAAACAAAAGCTTTACTTAGAAATCATTTGCACCATTGAAGAAAACAGAGTTTTAAATGCCCAACATTAATTTTTCAACTCTCTTGAACTCTCATCAAACAAGGATGAAAAGGTCACGGCTACAAAGCTCTAGTGAGTCTGTTAGTTCCACGCAGGCTCGGGAAGTTCAAAACAGGTTTATGCTTACAAAACAAACAGATGGAAATATCAGATCCATGCATTGGCTTTCCTGGCTCATGCGGAAGGTGCAATCATAGTACTAAAATGACAAGGATAAAAACAACCTACACGGTTTGACTCTTCATAGCAAATCATGACAGCGACTACGCATTCGTTTACAATCAGAGCGACGCAAAAAGGGAACACTGGTGTTCTCTCCGGCAGTTGACAACATCAGTGACGTAGCGAGGTTTTGATTGAAATTTAACCTCAGTGGGCAGGGACAAGGTCGAGAGGTGTTCACGTGTTTGTGTGTAATTTTTCCTCCTCGTTGCCTCGTTGCCTGTCTGCGTTGTAAGTCTTGAATACCCTGATGATGGAAAACAAACGGATAGATTATTGTTTACCCTTTTCTTGAAACTCGACCAGCTGCCAAACGGTTTAAGGTTAAGAAAGCCACAAATAAAAGGATCCTGTTTCCTTATTACATGTACTTGGTGCTTGTATTCTTGGCATTTTCCGGTTGTCATTCACTTAGTTTATCCCCGGCAAAACGATCAAATTACGATTTTTGTCTCCAAATATCTCAATTTTACAGTCAAATAGCTCTTCTATATTTCACCATTTTTCATATAACAAACATCCAGCATTTTGAGCTTGACCAAATTAGCTACCTATTTGTGGTGTTCTTCAGTTTCCCAGGCTGGAAAATTTCATTATGTCGCGCGCGCGTTTAAATTCTTTTGACTTGTCTGAAGTGTCAGCCGTCTCCTCGCCCAAACCCGCCAAAGGGGCGAGGCGCCTCGCTTCGCCTCGCCTAGCCTGCATAGCAAGCGTTTCCAGCGGGCGAGGAGCGAATTCTTTTTTCGGCCGCTCGAGAATAGGGCGAGCGCAAAAAAAAAATGGTGGTGGGAGGGGAGGAGAGGGGAGGGGGAGGTTTCCTTTTCTCCTCTCCCCCTCCCCCTCTTTCTTTTTTTGCTCTCGCCCCCAATTTCCGCGCGGCCAAAACATCGAAATTTGCGCAGAAACCCCACGGAAACGCTTGCTACGCAGGCTACGCCTCGCCTCGCCTCGCCTTCGCGAGGAGCTAGGAGACGGCTGACACTTCAGACTATCTTTTGACAAAAGTTCGAAGGAACTCCCGGGAAGGAACTGGGCGCGCAATAGAGCTACTGTGAATTAGAGACAGTTAAAACGTTTTCTGTGAACATTCTCCGAAATCTAGAATCTTTAAGTCTCTTGTCAGCCAAAAAAAAAAAAAAAAAACTAAACGAAAAATATACAAGAAAACTCTAACCTCTTAAAATGCGATGGGACTACCCCGTGATCAAATCCGTTTAGAAAAAGTCGCTCTGCTTTTAATTATTATCATATGGCCCAAAGTGGGGAAGTTTCATAGGAACACTTACTGTTCCGTGCGATGCGATTTTAGAGGATTTCGTCGCTTTTAAACATCCAAGTTATTCACAGCCAGAAAAATGTAAACGCAAACAACGTATTAGATAAATTGTCTGTGTAAATTTATTACTTATTTTGTCGAAACTTCTTGCAGAAGTGAACTTCTTAGCCAGCCCAAGATATTCGAGCCAAACAATTCTTCTTGCCACACGGTGTGCTTTGCGGGAAAGATACTGGACACGAGGTTCTGCAACCGCGTGGAAAATTATTTCCCATACATAACGTAGGTGCCAAAATGCGGGAATTCTTGCTAGAGAACTGAAGAGGTGTCGGTTAATTCAAGTAATGAAACTTATTGATTGCTTAAGGTTTTTTTGATAAAAGAGCATCCATGGCTCTCTCTAGTCCAGAATCTCCCGCTCCTCAACGCCGCGTCTTCATAAATCGGGTTGAAACCCCGACAGAAGAGCAAGAAGAACTCAACAAAATGGCTCACGGGGTTGTTGCCGAGAGTCGGAGGTGAGAGAAAATTCCGCGACTTGTTTTCAGAGTTGCTGAATCAGCGAAGCACAATCCGATCAAATTTATTTCCTGTCAATCTCGTCCTTTCATTATATGTATTGATGTTTACATTGCACCGCTAAACTCTAGAATACCCGGCTACTAATTTGCATACGAATTGATACATTGTATGCCTCGTTCTTCAAACGATGCCGCTTAACAAGTACAAGACAATAGTGGCGGGGTATTCTTTCGTGTTTTATAGGACATTTGCATGATGACGCCATATCACTACAAGTACCAGAATCCTTCAGGTTTCGCTTGTCTGATGTTAATTAGAGCTATTGTTATTTTTACCCCACTGGGGAATACAAAATTTAAATATGAAAAAAAAAACAAACTGAATTGTGGTAGTTGTAGTCAAATGATGCCATCGTGAAAATTGCCTATTATTTCACATATTTATAACTTAAGAATGCGCATCTGATCATCGTCATGTTAAGATGCACACTAGAAATGAATAAATTATTATTATTATTATTATTATTATTATTATTATTATTATTATTATTAAGTCGCTCCCTTGTTTCCTTGTCCGACGGAGTTCTCTGCCATTCCATCTGCTTTCGTGTCTCTCCCAACAACAACAACAACAACAACAAAAATAATTTATTTGTACCACAGGTAAATAGAGATACATAAAATAAGTGATAGACTTAAGAAAGGTACAAGACCCTCTAGAAAATAACTAAGAAGCTAATCTAGCTAGGAGGCAAAATAAAAAATTTTATGTCGAAAGGAAAAAAGTTGATTCAGGGAGGCACAAATATAATGGTAAAAGACAGGCAAACATAAAGAAAACAACAACAAGAAAGAAAAAAAAGATAATATAATGTAATGAGAGACTGGTCGCGCAAATTCCTTTTTAAAAGGTGAACCAACACCTCTCATATGTCATAAGTAGATTGTTAAATGCATGGATATTTTTAATACTGCTCTTACTCCTCTGTTTAATTCTCTACCCCAGGCCCATCCTTTGTTGTACCATTGTTGCACCTCTTCATTCCCCCATTCCCTCCAACGTTATTAAAACTCAGACCCGTTGTGCTTTTTATTTTTAATTTGTTTCATAGTGAAGATGTCTTCTCCTGTTATGTGTGCAATTCACTAAACCATAAGGATATTCAACCTCACCCAGGGGATATAGTAGAAGCTGGATGTTTGGCAGTAAGTTTAACATGAAACGTTCCCCCGACTTGGTCATAGTGCTTTTACATTTTCAGTAATATTTAATACCTCCTACTAACCAAGCTGGAAGTAAGTCATGCCCTGCATGAGGGCCATGAGTTGAACTGGAAAAAAAACCAAGGATTGTTAAGTTCAGTTTGGTCCATGAAAACATCATTGGCTTGGTACTATTTATTAGTTTAAGATCTACGACGCGACGGCAATGAAAATGTCACAAGTTATGCATATTTAATGACCAAAAACAATAGCTTTGCAAGCTCTGCATGTGCATTTTTCATTTTTGTACATTTCTTTCACGTTTTCTGCAAATCTACGACGTGAAATTACCGATTCTCAAGTTTTTCAGAGAACGTGAACACAAGGCAGCGAATTTGAATTTTCTGTCGTAGCTTCAACACCGCACCTCCTAATTCAGTTCCTGGAAAGTTACACAAGTTTTTAGAAGTTAGACAAGCCGACATAATGACGAAAAAGATCAATTAATCTGAAGTTGCAATTTGAAATGACGTTTTCGTTACCGTTACGTCGCAGGTCTTAAACTCCGTATTATATACCAAAACCCCTTAAATCAAGGAACCCAAAAAAAACGTTTAGATTAGGGGGGCATACTGTAGTGAAGACGGCTTGCTAGAATGGTGAAATCATGGCAGGCGCACTATCTGACAATTATCATGTAAGAGGGTATTAAACTGTTTCACAGTAGATGAGCTGAGACCTTAAGGTTAGTGGAGATGGGAATTGATTTGTCAAGGGGAGGTATCCATGGCAATCCTATTAGCTACCAGCAACAAAGGCACCATCACAAACAAAATCAATCAGGGGTCATTTGTGAATCTGACTCTTAGAAAATGGACAAGGAGAAGGAAAAAACTTTAAAATGGTGCAAACAAAAATTTAAGTAATTTTCTGTTAAGCTGTATTCCAACAAGCAAGCAAATGCTATGAGAAACCTGCTGTGAACACTCCAAGGCCTTCCACCCTCGACCAGTGAAAAGGGGCAACCACTGACCAGCATTGTCTTCATTTAAGCCTTGCCTAAATTGCATTAAGCCACATTTTAATTTAAATTTGAAGGAAAGAATACAAAAGAATAATACTACTTTTATATTGATCAGAGTGTGGATATTTTAATTCAAGAACCTAGAGGAAAAGGGATAATGTAATGTTGGAGTGGTAAAAAATAAAAAATAAAAAAGAAATTAACTTTGAGGACTTTCCTTGAAGTGGCTATTAAATAATATATAACTTGATATATTTCTTTTGCTAGGCTCAGCAACTACCAGCAGCAAGGTATGGATTGTTTGCATCACTTCCCATGGACTTAGTACAATCAGGTATCTTTTATTCGTTCATTTCACATCTCCAGGATTCCACTCTAGAGAATTATTGTTACTTTTACTGTCAAGCTGTCTTGCATGGTCATTGCATGTCTGTGAGACTAAAATGAACATTCAAATATTGATATTCCTTTTAAGAACTTTCAATTTTCATTGAAATCTTGGAAACTTTTCCAACACCTTGCATGAACTCTTCTTTCAATGTTTCAGGTAAACTTAGTGACTTACAGCTTGAAGGAATTTTGTATGCTGTGAGTACCTTTATTATTTTTTGATTTTTAGTGTTGATGTTGACATGTCTTTCAAGAGTACCAGTAAATTGACATGCATGGACTTGCCTTTTATTTCTAAATTTGCAGTGTCAGAGACATCAAATGATTCTAGCCAATGGACAGAGAGCAGGGTTTTTCATTGGAGATGGGGCAGGAGTTGGTAAAGGGAGACAGGTAAATACAAAAACTGCCATTTTGCTGAACGATGAACAGTTGTTATTATTATCATTATCATTATCATTATCATTGTCATTGTCATTGTCATTGTCATTGTCATTGTCATTGTCATTGTCATTGTCATTGTCATTGTCATTGTCATTGTCATTGTCATTATCATGATCATGATCATTATCATGATCATGATCATTATCATTATCATTATCATTATCATTATCATGATCATTATCATTAAGCCAAAGAAGGAGATGTTTTGCGAGAAGAGGTTGCACGGGAAGTTTATGATGGATGTCAGTGAAATGGCTGGTGGGACTGGTTATGGCAGAGGCTTGAAGCTGGGTATTTGGCAAAGAGCGTGGAGGGGTAGGTTTTTGCAGCTCAGGAGCAGGCCTTATGAATGTGGTTCTTTTCACACCACGATTGAGTAGGAGGATGCAGTTCCAAAGTGTAGTGTGTGGCAAGGGGATGGAGTCAGTAGGGCATGTGGTAAGTGATTGCACTGGTTTGCTGCAGAGGGAGTATCAGAGGAGGCATGATCAGATGGGTTGAGAGTGTACTGAGAGCTTTGTCGGAAGTAATATTGGTGTGAAGTGTGTTGATGTGTGGTATAAAGAGGTTCTGGATGAAGTGAGGGTCTCAGAGGACTGGATTGTGGAGATCTGGAGAGATCAGTGGTAATCATCCAGACATTACTGTAGTTGATCGAGTGGCTCAGAAGTAGATTTTTGTCAATTTCTTGGTGTCTTTGGGATAGGAAACTGGTGACTAAAGGTGATGAGGAAAATATTAGTAAATGCTCTTTGTGTTGTTTAGTTTGCATTTTTGTGTATGTAGTTGCTATAGTTAGAGGTGAGTACATTTTGGAGGGCATGTGTTACATCAAGGGACGGATTTTATTATTCTTTTACTGTTTTTGTATTTTAGATTTCTGGCATTGTTTTGGATAATTTTGCTCGTGGAAGGAGCAGACATGTGTGGTTCAGTATTTCAGCTGATCTCAGATTAGATGCACAAAGGTCTGTAAGGAAGATTTAATTATATGGCGGAACATCTTCCAACAATCACCTCCCTAAAAACAACCAATATATTTATTCTCTGAAGCAGCGATATTTTGGATCCCTGTTGAGCGCTTAAAATTTACGAAAAAATCCAGTCTTAATTTTGCGAGAAAATTCAAAAATTTCGTCGCAATTTTGCGAATTTTAGTTGCAAAATCATTGCCCAGCTGGCACATTGTGATGTCAGCAGTTTAAATAGCAAAACAAAATATGAGTCCACAATACTTGTGTGTAGAGAAAGTGCTGAAAATGGTGAATAATAGTGAAGGAATGGAGTTGTGCACATAACGTTCCACCTAAATTACGCTACAATTACGCTCTCTTCGGATTGAAAGAAAATTCATGGCAAGAAACAAAACAATTTTGTCATTTCTTACTTTATTTTAGCAAAAGTAGCAGCAAAGTGGCAACTGCTAACCCTTTTGTTTTGAAAGGGTGAAGGTGAAAACAAAAAAGTAGATATTTTAAAAGCAAATGCGACTGTATTGGTCACAATTTCAAGCCCTGCTGTCAGACATCTACATGTACGAATGTTTCATTGCATGTCAACCACCTTTACTAAATTAATTTATTATTGCGATATTTTCGTGGTTGCCACACATCAGAAAATGATTGGGGGAAATTCCTCAAGGTCAAGGAAAAGTTGGGAATTTCACTCTGTAAGTGGAAATTAGTATTTTAGGAGAAGTCAGGGAAAAACACCTGGTCAAATACTGGTATGTAGCGAATGCTACAGGGTTAATCTTGTTTTTTCTTTCAAGATGTAATAAGTAACGAGTATTCTTCCATTTTTCTTCTTCTATAACTTGAGCAAACTCAGCATGTTATGTAATGTTTTGTAAAAGATGTCAACCAAAGGAATCAAACAAAGTATGGTCAGATCTCTCAACTTTGCCTTCTTTTGACTTTAAAAGGGATTTAAATGACATTGGCTGCTTTGTTAAAGTAATTGATGGCTGTCAACAACTTGACAAAGAGACAAGGTATATTTTTCAAAATTTTTGAAATAATTAATAATTATTGCTTTCTTATATTCCTCCAATCTTTTCTTGTTGATGTTGCTTCATTTATGATCAAGTTTTTATTCATATTCCTCTCAACCAGGTTATTTGGATTGTCTTCTGATTTCAAAGAAGGTGTGGTGTTCAGCACGTATGCTACATTGGTATCATCAGTTCAAAAAGGTACTTGTTACTTCAAAATTTTTTTGTGTAACAGCCTCCCAACCATTACAGTCAAGCTATGTCACGCGTGACTGGTAGTTTTGAAATTTGAACTGACTATTCAATTCTTTGTGCCAGTTTTGAACTTTGCTCTTGAGATTCTGAATTTCCCGAACATATTTCATTGATATATTGCAAGTAGTTAGAAACATTGTTTGAAAGAAAAGAAAAAAAAAAGAAAAGAAAAGAAACATTGTTTGAAAGGTGGAACCAATTTCAAGCGTTTGATGAATTATTATTCAGTTTTGTGCGTTTTTCATACCAACTTTGGGAAAAATCTTCTCTTCAATTAAATCTTGGAAGCTCCAAAGAGGAATTCAGATATTCATTTCAGTTTCGCAGATACTGGTCACGCATGACATAGCTTGACTGTAAGTGTTGTGTTTCAAATAGACATAGGAGGTGAGATGGTGTTGATGTCTAAGTCCACTAGACCTGAAACTGGTACAGAAACAAATCATAATGTTTCAGGACATTGAAGTGTTGTTCTGAGCCTTACCCAGTTGTACAGAAGAAATAAAAGGATCAAAAACAAGATTCTGCAACAAAGGGGTTTGCTCTAATAATTGCCTTCAGAAATGCAAATGAAATTATAGTATAACTATAAAGAAAGGAAAAGGATTTAAAACAAAATCAAAATAAGGAAAAATGAATTATACCTGAAGAGTGAGTCTCTCTAGCTTAAAGTAAAATTGGTGAAACGAGACACATAAACTTTAGTAGACCGGTGATAATCACAACTAAAAATGAAAGCATAGAAAACTATCCTTCATTGAAATCACCTCAAAGGAACTATTGATGAGGTATGAGCTGTCAAAACACAATCACTAAACTCAAAAAAATAGAGAGGTACTGTTCAGTTCGAAAGTCACGCAATATATCTGATTGTTTGATCCACGGTTACCAAAGGTCAAAATTACTTTGTCAAATTTTTATTTGTGGTTTGACAGTTGGTTTGTTGTTATTTTGTACTTATGTTTTCCCAGCTTGATTGATCACCAGAGTCTGAATTTTCTCAGGTACAAATCGTCAAAGTAGACTACAACAGCTTATAGACTGGTGTGGTGGTGAGCAGTTCAGTGGTTGTCTTATATTTGATGAGTGCCACAAAGCAAAGCATTTTGTTCCAGTAAGTGACTTGTGATCTTAAAGGGGACAAACCCTGTGGTTTTAGAGTGGGTGTAGAGGTTTTCAACCCATTGACCCCATATTATTGTCCTGCCCCTTCCTCACGGACGAGTAAAATCATCTGGCATTAGACAGAGTTAAATCTTTCAAGTCTCACTCCTGGGATTCAATGGGTTAATCACTCCACTGGAACCTAAATTAGACCAACAGTGGTGTACAAAATTGTTGAAAGGATCTAAGTATTTAATAAACATTTTTTCATTTCACTCTCTCTGCGTGTATGTGAATAATTTATCATTATCATTAGAAATTATTGTCCTCGTCGTCATCATGATCTCCACTTCCCAGGCCAGGCCCTAAGTATTGCCCATAACCCCAAAATATTTTTTTCGCTAAAATGAATCTTTGCACCTGTTCGAAACGCATTTGCGGCCATTTTTTCCTTTTTCTAACAAATCCTGCCATTTTATAGGCTTCGAAAGTTGCGAAAATCCAAGCATCTTTTGTTCACGACCGAGTCAGATGGGGAGTGGGTCTATTCCTGTTTTGACGTCACAAACTGATTTACAAATTGCATTAACTCTTTGTAAAAATGCATTCATTTTAGCAAAAAAAACTTTTTGGGGTTATGGGCACTTTAATGGAGACATAGTTTTTCAGTGAGTGATTAATAACCCATTGACTCCCAGGGGTTCCCCATTGACGAGTAAAATCGTCTGGCATTAGACAGAGTAAAATACTAAGTCTGGCCGGTTTCAGCCGGTTTGGATGTCGATGGGTTAAAGGATCTAAGCATTTAATAATGAATTTTTCCTTTTATAAATAACGCCTTTTTGGTTGGGTGGGTGTTGTGGCGTCTGACAATGTGTGCGATGTAATTCAGGTAGTGTACACAAATCGCATCCTTCAATGGCAGCGTATGAAAAAATTTTTCGAGCTATTTATAAGTCATTGTTTCTTTGCAATCCTCACCTGGCTTTCTCACATAGCCGCCCAGTGTCATCTGACGTAAAAACCGGTACCAACAACTCGATAAAAGTTTGATATGCCCCTCGGTTAGGGTTAGGGTTGCTCTCCCAAAATAAATCATTATTATTATTTTATCCTAGGGTAAAGAGGAAGCCAGTACAAAAGTTGCTCTTGCCGTCACAACAATACAAAGGTATCAACGTAATTACCACTTACTAAAATGCAAAAACGTTCTCTGGTTAAAAAAGATTAAAAACATAAGCTTGACAAAGGCAATTTACGGTGTTCAAAAAACACCAGAATCTTGGCAGACAACTAAAACCGTGGACGTGGAAAATAAGTGAAAACCGTTGCCTAGGCAATACTCAACTTTATTGTAATTAGACCTCATTTACATTTTTATGTCTTAGCTTTTTTCACACTTCTTTTTGTATTCTATTTTTTATTATTTTTCCATTCATGTCTAACTTTTTCATTTTTCTAAGGCTATAGACTGATAGCCGGAAGCTTATGTTTTTAATCTTTTTTAACCAGGGAACGTTTTTTAACTTTAATATGTCTTATCCAGGTTACACCTCTATAATTACCACTGTTAGCAAAAAAAAAATTCTTTAATTTTTCAATTCATTTAGAGTGATTCCAAGAATTTGCTGAATTTTATCAGTAATAGTTGGGCAAGACTAAAACTTGGCCTTCCTAAAGCTAGTTGCAAAATCTACCATAATTTTATTGGGAGTTTCAAATGTCAAAAACATTTTTAGGTTGAACGTGTAAATGCTGTATAATGTATCATTAATTTATTCTGTAGGATGCTCCCCAAAGCTCGTGTTGTTTACTGCAGTGCAACTGGAGTAACAGATGTAAAGAATATGGTAGGCCTCTTTTAGTTGATTGTAGCATTATTATCGTCATACCATAAGAAAGGTTTGCAAGTCTTAAAGTTTGGATATTTGTTAAGATCCATGTTTACAAGGAAAGTTATCAGAGAGAGGTCCCATGATTTATGAGTCAAATGGTCAATGAGTCCATGAGTCATGAGTCAATGAGACCCACAGGCAATATAGCAATAATTTATTGATTAAGCCTAAGCCCTCGTTTCAGTGATTAGGCCTAAGCACTCACTGACATTTTATTTCATTTTATGGGTTAGGGTAACTGCACAGACTCATTGACTCATGACTCATTGACTCCTAGATTCATTGACTCATAAATACTTGATACTCTATCAGAGAGGAGAAACCATCAATTTGTCTGACTTGCCCTTCAGGCATTTATGGAGCGACTTGGTCTGTGGGGTGATGGAACAGCATTTAAGTCATTTGAGGCCTTCCTTACAAGTATCACCAAGAGAGGACTTGGTAAGGTGTATGAATGTCATGAATGTAATAACCTTGCGCTTAGAATTTTATGACATTTTATTCTCTGGATTTTGTTGTTGAAAATATTTAGTTTGATTTAGTTCCGTCTTCTTCATGAATACATGCAGACATTCATGAAGTGCAACTATACAGTCAACCACAATTTCTTCATAGGGGCAGCGGAAATGTTAGCTATGGAGATGAAGGCCTCAGGGATGTATGTTTCCAGGGGTCTCAGTTTCCGACAAGCTGAGGTAATTAACACTTCTACTTCCTTGGGTTTTTTTTTTGTGTGTGTGTTTTACCCATTGACTCCTGAACAAAGCCCCATTAACAATTAAAATAATGTCGAGCGTTAGACAGAGTAAAATGTATTAAGTCTCACTCCCAGGAGTCAGTGAGTTAATGGGGACATTGGGTTGTCAAAAGGTGCTGCATTAGAATTTAAATAGTAGGGAGTTTAAGAAACGACGACGGCTGCGACTATGACAATGCCACAAAACAATAATATCATAGGTTAAAAGAGCATATTAAATAATCGTACTGCATGCAGCACGGATTGTAGCAAGTATTTTTGTGGTCCTCTGCTTAATGACGACGTGAAATCACCAAATTTGAGGTTTTGATGACAACATAAGCATGCAACAGAGAATCTTTCATTCTCTCTATTCACTCTGAAACCACTTGTACCAATTTTTTTTTTGGATACTTTGCCCAAATTGTAAGATGTGAACGAGACTGCGAAAGACTTATAATAGAGTCAAGTTATATTTTGAAGTGACGTTTTCGTTGACCATCGCCATCATAGATCTTAAAGTCCCTAAATTGTGATAACTACAATAACATAGTCATTGGAAGGCACAAAGCCCCAGTGAGATATGCGTTGGCACACAGAATTATTCTCTTTTTGCTAGTTTATACAGCTTACACAACGTCTGTGTGTTTCCCCATCCTTTTTTTCATTTCTGAAATATTGATACAATTTTTTCCCCACCTTAAGGATGGTGTCACCTAATAAGAATAAATTTTTCCCTGGGGTATGACTACGAAAAAACGTATATCTTAGTTTGGGTTATTGGAATGTGAAATCAAAATAGGGGGTAACCATGTATTTTTCGGAGATAATTAGATTTGTTCAGATTCGAAAAAGTGGACACTTTTGTATCAGTACAAATGTTTACTTACAGTAAAACAACAGGAATGTCAAAGATATTTGAATTGAATAGCAAATTGCAACCAGATGATTCAAAAAATGTGTTTTTAATAAAAAATACATGTATGTGAAGACAGAGCCATTTTTGAGCCTGACAGCCCTCCTCTGTAGTTAATAAAATGCAACTTTTATCATTCATGGCCCCAAAAATGAATCCAGACTTCAATGGGCCTCAAACTTCTATTTTACATCATAAAAAATAAGGGTCACCATGCAATTTTTTTTTTCAACATTTTGTGGATTGATTTTTGCAAATATGTCACTCCCCTCCCTGGTGAATAAAGAAATTTGACCTGTCTTTGTGTCACACTCTGGGATATTCACTGTGGCGTCAATTACACAAAGAAGAAAGTTCTTTCACTTTTTGAGTGGATACTTCCTTGATTCTTTAGGAAGATTGGATCTTTTTTTCGGAAGTGACTCTTAAGTGACCAGATTAACATTGCAAGGATATTTGGAGTGAGAAATCTACATTATTTTTGTTATACACTGTAATGGAATCCAACCTGTACGGCACTGAATCCAAGTGATCACCTAGCTACTTGCATTGTCAATCATTTCTTGTGCGTGTGGTGAGCTTACTTGCCTCCGTTTGAGGGCCTTTGAAGCCCACTTAAATTCGTTCACTAAGTTTTGTTCAGTACTTACGTCTATTATTGGACTCCCTCAAATCTTTTTTTCCAAATTGTCGTTCTTAGTGGCAGCCAATTGTACAGAACAAAAACAACATTAAATGCTTTGCCTCATGCTTCGTTGTAATTTTTTGAACTGAAATGATTGATGCCAGACCCTTTATGGTTGTCTTCAAAGAATTTACTACATTTGGTTTTTCTTAATTTTGATGATAAATAGCCCTGTTTCATTGTTGAGTGGTGGACTTGATGAAGATGGCTCCATTGAAATAGACCGTTCACGTTCTCGCTCCGATCGATCCATTGTTCCATTGCGGTTTTTTTTTTTTTGGTCTTTTGCTACAAGATACATGTGTTTCGCACTGCAACCGAATAAATCTTCCAAGGCATTTCAATGAAAAAAAATTGCAAAAATAATTTAACTTGAAAAATATAAAGTTAGTGGGTGACTGAGCATGACAAAATGATTGTTAATGTGCAGAACCTATGCACAATAACAAAAGTTGCACCATCCTTAATCTATGACTTGTGCAACATTTTCTTACACACATCTCATTTGTCATTCACAAGGCATTCATGAGCTTTTATGCAAAAATGAACTAATTCATTCCTGATGGTTTTACAAGCAGGCCACCTATTTTGTCAGTTCTTGCCATAATACCATTTAAAATAATAATTATTATTAACAACAATCTTGAGTTATTAAACCATAGTCTCATTTTCTTTAGTTTGGCAATGTGGAGGCATCTTTAACAACCAGTCAAATTAAAGTCTATGACACTGCAGTTCATGTGTGGTAGGTCTTATACTACAGGATTATTTTCATTTTTTCATCACGGTTACGATGATGATGATGATGATGATGTTTCACTTTAGGAACGAGTTGAAAAAATCACTGGAGTTTGCCATTGTTCGTACTACTACTGCTACACCAAGGATTTGGTCTGTCTTCTGGTCAAGTCATCAACGTTTTTTCAAGCAGCTGTGGTGAGTTAAGTTTACTAAAATTTGAAGTAGTTATTTTTATTTTTCATGCTTTCTAATGCTTACAGAGTGTGCACCACTACATTGTGCAAAGTTGGACCAGTTATGGAAAGTGAATTTCCTCCTAGGAAGAAACTATTAATGTTTTTGCAAAGTACTCTTCCTACCAGAACCTTGTCATGTGCCATGGGATGCAAGCCTTCCTGTGACACTGGACATTATAAAAGCTTTAGCAAGTCACTGATTCCATGCCAGAACAAGATAGAGTACAGCAGTCTCTTTTTTTTCTATACTAGCTGGGGGAGAGTTTTTTATGCAAGGAATGCAGACTATGCCAGAAGCCCAGACTTAAGCCATGCAAGCTAGCAGTGAAAGAATGAATTCCTCAGTGTTTCTCATAGCCTGCGAGCAAGCTCTCTTTCAGCTTGTCCACCCACCCCGAAAGAGAGCTTGCTTGCAGGCTATGTTTCTCAAGTTTACATGTACATAATTGATTTGCATTTCCACTCCAGTCTTAAACCTGGGCTACAATCTTGGACAACTTAAATGGAAAATTGAGACCACCCCTCGCCCCAAAATCAGTGATGGGAAAATGGCGTGTTTTGGCCTTCACATGGCTTTATCCTTGATTTGGGGGGGGGGGGAGGGAAGGGGGCATTATTGTTCAATTTTATTCTGTCCAAGATTGTAGAAAGATGATTGCTCCCAGTCTATGAAAAAATTATTGTTTTGTAGCAATTCTCTTTTTAATTAGTCTTTTTTTCAATAAGTAATGTTTTTTCTGAATGCAGCAAGGCACTCATTGATGTGGTTTTATCCTATATACAGCACATGTACATCTATAAGCAACATGAGACTAGCTCCTTCAAAGGCCTTATTTAGTGGAAAAGCTCAAGCTCTCTTCTAAGTCGGACTTTTCTTTTCAGCATGAGTATGAAAGTTCCTACCATTGTAAAGGAAGCCCAGCAGGCTTTGGAAGCAGGTTACTGTGTTGTTATTGGTCTCCAGTCCACTGGAGAGGTTTGTTTTAATTTTGTTCTTTCATTTGGAGTGGTTAATTTCAGTTTAAGTACTATTCTTTTTGCCAAGTTTAGCTGTCTTAGTAGTGTGGCTATCACCTAAACTTTAGCTGTTCTAACCTTTCTCACGGCCTAGAAGGACTCTAGATTGAAAGGAGCCCTTTTTGCACATTGTTGAGGTCACTCCCAAACAACAAAAACAAAAGGCAAATTGCTTCTACAAAGACAAATTTGTCTTCTGTATTTGTAAAATTCCTTAACATGAACTGGAATACAAGCTTGTCACAAGTATAAAAACTATTGTGTGGCAAAGTTGACCATAGGCAACTGACTTGCTTGCCATTGAATTTCAGATTATGTAATATCTAAGAGGCATACCTTGTTTGCTTGTTTCAAATTTAATATCAACAACTATTAATTATTCTTTTTTATCACAATTTTCAGGCAAGTTTGGAGAGTGAAATCACTCGATGCGGTGGCATACTACATAGTTTCATTTCAAGCACAGAAGAAATCCTTGTTAGATTTATAACGCAGTATTTTCCAACTCAGAAAATTAAGTCGGTAGGACTTCCTTATAAAATAGTGATCTCATTTTGGATAAATTCTTGTTTTTATTCCATACTGCAGTTGAAGTATTGTTTAAAAAACTCACAGCAGTGTTTTATCAGCAACAGAACAAAATCCAAAGTCTGGATACAAACATTGTTAACATGACAGCAGAGTCATTGAATTTTTTTGGTTGACAAAATTTGTTGAAAAAGTTTGGAAGAAGGATGAGTAAGAGTGTCTGCCCAGACGTTTGTAATGGTTGAAATTTCCATGAAAATTATTAGGACTTTTTCATAAAGATCACCAGTGATCTTTATATAAAGATCCTTTTGTTTGAGAATAAACGATAATTGCATTGTTTGCGCATTCAGCCCCGCACTCCCCTGGGACTGAAATCAAAGCTGTCACCAGGCTTTTCAGAATGATCATAGATTACCAAGGTTTATTATATCTCTCAGATAGTACGCGTGCTGTAATTGGCTAAATTAGCGGGCCGTATTCTACATTATTATATGGCTCTGTCTCACAAGGACTGGGAACTACCAAATTGACGAATTTGATTGGCTAAAATCGATATTGACCGCGGTCTAGATTTTCCCATCTAGACCGGCATCTAGACCGGTAATGTTTTGCGGTGAAAAGATGCAAACTAAAATGCAAAAATATTGAGTATTTTCTTCTACCAATATTTCTTTATGGAAGTGCCAAACAGCATGATGACAAAAGAGAGGATGACGAGCAAACTTTGACAGAATTAAGTTCAGCTCATCGCCACTCATCGCCGTTCGCAAGAAAAATGTCAGTTAGTACAAACCATTTACATTAAACGAATTAAATTGTTCTTGTTTGCCATATAATAAACATCTTATTAACCGAGCTTAGTCAGTCTGTATGGGAGAATCTTGACCTCGGTCGTGTGTACAGACCTCACTGCGTTCGGTCTGTACTCACGACCTCGGTCAAGATTCTCCCATACAGACCTCCTGTTCGGTTAATAAGAGCTAAGTACGGCCCGCTGTACAGCCCGCTAAATTTAAAATTTCGACAAAACATCATCTAGCCAGTTTTTCATGTCATTTCTGTTGCATAAACTTGTACTGAAAACTGTTTGAATCTTGCAAGCAACTATTTCAAACTTAACAGCCAAGAAGATTTAGTTTTTGGGATTTTGGCACGGCATTCTTTGTGGCAGTTGAACCTTCCACTTCACTTTGACTAGTTTCCTTGCCCGCGCGCCGGTTAACCTCAGAGATATAATAAATATCTTACTAGCCGCGTTTTCTCGGTCCGTACTGTAAGTTACGGATCCTCGTTTTTTCCCGTTGATTTATGGCCCGTGCGCTTCGCGCTTGGGCCATAAATCAACAGGAAAAAACTCGGTCCGTAACTTACAGCGCGGACCTCAAACTCGGTTAGTAAGAGGTATATAACGTTCATACATGTAATGCCTTATTGATGTTTTGATAGACTGATAGACTGTTAGCCTCTTGAATTATTGATGAGTTTTTGAACTGAAAGAGAGTATGTTTGATGTTTTCTAGAATGGTGATGTAGTGGAGGATAAGTGGAGTGTTGAAGCCAAAGACCTTCTACTTAGTTTTGTGAAGAAAATTAATTTACCAATTAGGTTAGTACCCATAATGTCCTCTGAGGTTCATTTCCTTTTCATCACTTCTGAGAACAGTGACTGATACATTAAATGGATAATTCTTATTTTACTTGTAGACCATTTTACAGTTCTTCAGGCCTTTGAATAAAAGCGACACTGGAGTTGACTTGACCTCACTGCTTTCTTATGGAAATAGAAACTCGTTAGCTTTACAACAACATGATTTACATAAGAGAAGCAATGAGGTTTGTATCAAAGCAAGGTCAACTCCAGCCTCGCTTTTGTTAGCACAGAACTGTAAAATGGTCTGTTGGCTCGAAATGAACAAAAAGCAGATCCAGGACCCTTTCTCTTTTTGAAGCACCTCACTGTCTTTTTCCTTTTCTGTCTCCTCCTTTGATTCAGTTATTTTTCATTTTTGCAGTTAACCATTAGTTTATGTATAGTTGCTTTGTTCTTTTAAAGTGCCCCTAACACCTGACTGGCAAAGTTTTGATCTTTGATTCTTATCCAAAGGTCATTTACTTTGAGTGTAAGTTTTGAATTTCAAGGTCCGCCATTACTCATGTTCAAAACTGACTGATTCGCGCTCAGAGTGTTGGATCGAGAGAAAAGTGATGTCAAAGGCTCACTAGCTTAAAAATTTACGCGTCTGACTGGAGCTTATTATATGTGCAAAACGAGAGTTTAAAAGTCTGAAAGCCCAAAACACCTGTGCTGCATATTAATTCTGTGGCGTACACTTGCATTTGCATTCTTAAACTAGTAAACCTTTGAAGTCATTTTCTTCTCTATCCAGCTCTCTCAAGATCTTAAAGTTAGTAATGGCAGACCATTAAATAGGAAAACTTTGGTTGCGTAGTGTTTAGTTAACTTTGATTTGAAATCCAAAGAAAAATAAGAATTGATTTTTTGGTCACAGGGGCACTGTAATGCAGCTTTAATATAGTTGCAGTGGTTGGTTAAATAACAAAAATAATAATAAAAAGATTCAACACGCAGAAACTACAACTGTTTCAGGTTAATTGTCTCAGAGTTTGCTGAAGAGCTTGAAGTCAATGATTGCTGGTTTAGTTTACTTCTCGTTTGTTTTAATGTATTTTGCATCACATACCAAATCATAGTTCAAACAAAGTTTCTTGACTACAGGAAAATAATCAATAGCTTTAATATTGTTTATTGTTAATACTGCAATATTCTTTTTCCTTTTTATACTTTTAGTTGTCTTTTTTTAAATTATCAAATATGAAATTTAACAGAAATAAGTACTGGTAACTACTGTATTTCCAGTCCTTTAGATGACCTCATAGACCAGCTTGGAGGACCAGGCAAAGTTGCAGAGATGACAGGCAGACGTGGCCGTGTAGTTAAGACAGAAAAACAGCCTCAACCTCATTATGAAGCTCGAGAGTCTGACAGCAGTTATGTGGATAGTTTGAATATTCAGGAGGTAAGGATCTTACCGGTAATTAATCAATTTTTTTTTTATTATAATGTACTCATCAGAACATGGCATTTCTGATTGGTTAACTAACAAGTATTCATCTCAGTGTCGGTGGCTAGTGGTGGATATTTACTTCGCCACTTCACAGCCCGGTAAATATCCAGCACTAGCCACTGACACTGAGATGAACAGTTGTTTTAGTTTGAGTAGTCAATCATCGCACATGTTCAGCACTATTCACTGTTTTAGTATATGCTAATGATAAATGCATAAAGAAGTTATAGAGTGCAATATGGAAGTTGCTATGGAAACACGGTACTTGAGTCGTTTTGTTCATTATATAATTAATAAAAAAATCATATTTTCTTGCTTGTGCATTGCATGATTTATGGTCACTTGTGATGTTTTGAAAGTTCTCAAATTGCACTCACCTATGGCTCCTGCAATTTTGAGAACTTTCAAAACATCACTCGTGCCCATAAATTACCGGGTATGAAATGCACGAGAAAGTTCATAAGATTTTGTATACTTATTAGGAAGTACCTGGCCATCTCAGAACATTCAAATGGATGATGAAATAAAAGATTGTTCATGATTGCTTTCCCACAAATTTTCTTAACTCATTGGCTCCCTAGGCCATAGTAACAATAATAATAATATTTATTAATAATACTGATTTTCCTAGTCCTGCATGTGGTATAAAGAGTGAATGAAATGGACTGCATAGATTACTGAATTAACATGCCTTTTTGTGTTCATAAAAAGTTTAATGATGATTATTTATAAATTATTTGGAATTAATCAGAGAGGCTATTGAAATCTTTTGTCAGGCCCCAACATTAAAACTGGGATATTGGGTGTCAGCTCCTTGTGATCTACCAAGTTGTTTTATGGTAATGATCCACAGTAAATATCACTTGACAGAACATCTGATGCTATCACTTAGTGAAGATTTTGGCAGTAGAATGAACCTTGTAAGCTTAATGCTCTTGATCCTGAAACTTGTTCACACTTGAATTTTTTAACATGACAGGATCCAGTAACTTGTCCTATTCAAATGTAATTGTTTATTTGTCAAACTATAAAGTTCTTTTTTTTTTTTTTTCTCAGAGAAACAGTTTTATGAATGGGACAAAAAAGGTGGCAATTATATCAGATGCAGCCAGTACTGGTAGGGTTAGCTTGGAAATTGGAATCCCTTTGTTTTTTTTTTCAGTCACATGGTTTGCAGGAACGTTAAAAATGGCCTATGAAACTAAATAAGTGTCATCATCATGCCATCATTAAAGGGGAAATGGCACACATAATGATGTAATTTCGTGACACCCAAAATTCCCAAGACGTAAAATGAAACATTGCAATGACCACTTAAAAGAACAAAAGAAGTATAGTAAAAAGAAAGAGAAGCATGGGTGGACACAAATGGACAAGATTGAAACAGATTGCATTTGGGTAATCTTGAAAAAAGTCGCCCGACTCAGAATCATCTTGTTTGTGATGTAACAATAATTTTATCAGTAAAGGAATTCCACATTACCATTTTCGAGTTTTAAACTCTTGATTAACTAAAGATTTCCCTGAAACGCCCTAAGCTCATGACCTGTTAAGCTCATAACCTGCCAGAAGTTATGAACTTGCGATTGGTTTCACAAATGCACCAAAATGTTGTTCAAGTTTTAGCTGTATTACTAATCCTTGCTTAAAAAAGTATTAGTACAATGTTGTTTTAATGGAATTGGAGTATTTTGATTCATATGATACTCAGTGTATAACTCCACAGGTATCTCATTGCATGCTGACCTCCGAGCAGCCAATCAGTGTCGTCGTGTTCATGTAACGATTGAGTTGCCGTGGAGTGCTGACAAAGCTGTGCAACAACTGGGAAGATCTCACCGATCAAATCAGACTAGGTATACTAATATCAACAACAGAGCGTCCTGTAAGACATTTTTGAGGGGAGCATTATTTGTCCATCGAAGGAAATAGGATGCCTTGACGGAATGGGTGTCACTTTGACTTGTAATAATGTGCGCAATATAAGGAAAGCAATGAAAATCTTTTGTTGATCACCACCAAAATTATTGCTTCTCTCCAAAATTTGTGCGTGCTTTCTCTAACCAAGATGGCTTTATCCATGTAAAACACAACGGGAAATAAAGGACACCGAACTGTCTAAGGGGAACCTTTTTCTTTTAGAGTTGATTAGAATATTGTCTTTTTCTGTTCCTTTTTTTGTTACGTAATGGTGTTTTCACTTAATTCTCAGTGGACCAATTTATAAACTGGTAACAACAAACTTGGGTGGTGAAAGAAGATTTGCAGCAGCAGTTGCTCGCAGGCTTCAGTCTTTAGGTAACGTTGAATTTCTAAGGTACAGTTCTTACTGATAAACTGATTGTTCAAGTTGTGTCTTGTTAGTAAGTTTGTAAATCCACGTAGGATAAGGGATCCACCCAAAGTTTAGTGAAGGTGACGAATCTGATCCTATTAATGCACATTTACCGTCGTATGAAGCAAGGATAAAAAAGAACATTTTGAAGCACGCACAATTTAACTGACAGGAAATATGTAATTTCGTCATGGGAGCTGGCCAAAAACAGAGATCATCACTAAGTTAACAGTTTGTCTACTGTCAGCCAACTGTTGGCTGACACATTGATGGTGTCTGGCTTATTACCTTACCACAAAAGAGATCGTTGCAAATGTTGTTCGCAACTAACTGCTACCCGTTTCCCTTGAAGCTTTTTCCTTCTCAATATGCTACCAGTCTGTAGATCTTGGTAGGCTCTTTCTTAAAGTCACCAACAATGCTTGTATTTGTTTTTTTCTGAAGGTGCACTCACCAAAGGTGACAGACGAGCAGCAACTGGGGCAGACTTGACACAGTTCAATTTTGACACACCTTATGGTCGGTCTGCTCTGAGAAACATGTACCAAGCAATAACTATGGTATGAAAGAAGAGCATTTTTCTGTGTTTCTTTCCCTCCTTCTGTGCATTCTGGTCTTGAATTACCATATTTACACGAATACGCGCTGCAGCGCTTATTTAATATTTTGTGCCTCAAGTGCGGTGCCTATTCGAGTAAATACGATATGTAAATCTGGACCTTTTCATTTTTTTTGTTTCTGAAGAACTGATTATTCCAAAACAATGGCTTTTACTTCGGGTAGAAGAGCACAGAACGCGTCATCAGAAAAGAATGCAAATGCGAGAAATTTACTCACAAGTAATTAGTACTTGGAAGGAAGTTAGGCAGTGTGGAAGTGACGCTAACCCGAACACGAACCCTAACCCACACTGGTGAATTGTGTTCATACTTATCTTATTTTACTGAAATGGTTTTGAAAATAATTTTTCTCTTTTCTGTTCTCAGCAATCCATATGTGCAGGTGTCCCACTGTCAAAAGTCCTAGCGGCAGCAAAGATTCCTGAAAAATTTGAATTCACAGAGTTTAACACCATTGCGAGAGTACGTATTTTTTTGTAGTGGCTTTCACATGTGCAGCAATCAAATTACAAAGTTTCTTTTCTTTTACTTATCAAATCTTCCAAAGAAAATATGTTCTGAAACAACAGTTCAGAACGTACCACAATTGACCAGTCGATAGTCAAATAACTTGAATTTAGTGAGGTTACCCAGAATTGAAACTAATTTTTCCCCTTCAGTGGTGAGTGTAGATTCCCCAATTTTAACTTTGGCAATTATTATGGAATATATAACAATTATTCCATGAGCCCGAGTTGGATATGAAGTGATAAAATAACCAACAACCGAGTTGGATATGAAGTGATAAAATAACCAACGAGCGCGTAGCGCGAGTTGGTTATAATCACTTCATATCCAACAAGGGCGAATGGAATAATTGTTTTAGTAAATTCTCAAACCGGGTTTTGCCGCCGATTTTTATTTCCACAATTTTACAAAGCGTCCGGAAAGAGCATCTTGGCGCACTATTTTCCATATGACGTAAAACTTCGACTATTGGCTCATAGTCGGAGTTTTTTAGCCAATCAAAAAGCTAGAAATGCAATAGTCGGAGCTGAAAATTTACTAAACTTAATTAACCAGTACTTGGCGATGTCGCCACCGAACTAGATTATTGCATAGCGCGTGCTTCAGGTGCTTTGAACAGAATATTGTGCTTGACATCTTGGCTGCCGCGGTGACCTAGAGACCAGGTAGACAACATATGCCTTGAACAGACATAATTCACAGTCTGTATTGATCAACTCTTATCGGATAGAACTAATTGCAACACAAAACGAGCGGTTTATCCCAAAGGACAGAGCACGATACGCGAAGACCAATGCGAGGGACTCGCCGTAACATGCGGAGACGGTGTGATGCTAGCCAAACAGTCAGAATAGGTCTGACGACGTAGAGGTGCTGTTTGGTTTATTTTCTTCGGCCTAGAAGTGGAAGTACTTTATCAAAGAAAACATGCTAATCGGCATAAAATTGATCATATTAATCAGTGCTTCTAATCTCTGCGATACCCTTGTAGCTGAGTTTAATTTACTTGTTTCTAAGCCTGAAGCTTTAAGCGGAAGATGCCCAAACTGATACTTTCTCGACTGTTTAGGGCATAGAGTGCTATGTTACCTCCTGCATTTTCACAAGAAGACCTTCCAAGCCATGACAGTTTGCGATCTGTGTTTTGAACGCGTTAGAAGACCAGCTTTTTAGAAAATGCGAATGGTGTCTTTCAGTGCAGCCTACCGCGGGTCCGATTAGCTTTTTAGGGCCTTTTGGAACCCAGGCACCAATAGTAAAATAGTATTTTGGTTATGGTTATGGTTATGGTAATGAATTTATATAGCGCATTTTCTATTGACACATTCAAATGCGCTTTACAAGCAAGTGATCTATGGGTGAGATCGGACATCAGCATATACAGGCGCCGCTGGCAGCCGCTATCAGTCCATTAGCGATCTCAACCAGCACATGAATGAATGAAATGAGGCCTGACCACAACACAGGGAGCTCCATTCCCTACTCTTTACAAATAGTGTGTGGGTTCTTTTACGTCCCACTGGGTTGTGAACATTGAAGGGTTGTGAGACGGGGCCTACGGTGTATATTCCTTATCCGAGAAGACTTGAAAGTCTTAACCATTTGCGGATGTAATTACAATTGCAGCACTTTCTCCTCAGTTATTTTAAGACCCTGAGTGTTGGTCCGAGTGTTGGTTTTCTGCGACCTCAGGCCATTTGCCTTTGGCCTTTTTAATGCATATACTGTACCTGCTTGTATGGCAGGATAAAAAATAACAAAAAGTAATCAAGTAATCTCTATTTCTTGTTCAAGGGCATTCACAACTGCTCTGACAATCTTATAACCTTAAGCTTGTACATTATTTGCTTACATGCCCTAACAGCAATGCCTCCTGTCCATGGGTGTGACAGATGCCAGTTTTGTTGTTAAAGATAAAGAGGCTTCTGACGTTGGACGATTTTTAAATCGCATTTTGGGTCTCAGTGTGGAGCGACAAAATTTGGTAAGTACAAAGTGCTTCCAAAAGCTATGGCCCTTCAAAACCTGCAAAGGAGTCTGTGTCTCGAGAGTATAGATTTCAAAACAGGTGGATCCGTCCAAATCTTGTCCAAGTGTGTCTAGGTTATCAAAGGATATTTTTTCTGGGTGTTATCTGGGAGATCGACGAGCAATCAAGCAAGCTGGGAAAAAAAGGAAGAGTCCGTTGGAGAACGAAGAGATTTGAACTCTTGGAGAGTTTTGAGTAATGATATCGTTTTTCTTCGGGTACTCCGGTTTTCCCCTCTCCTCAAAAACCAACATTTTATTTAATTGATTTGCGTTAATTTGTTAATTTCAGTTTACAGTGTCCCCAATTAGTGCTCCAGCGCTGGAAGACTACATACTTAAATATAGTTCCTTTCCTTTTCCTTTATCGTGTCTTACTTACATCCTCGGTTTTCCTTTTTTGTTTGTAGCTATTCTCATACTTTTGTGAGTGCTTAAATGCTGCCATCGAAACAGCAAAGCGAGAGGGAAGGTAAGCTGTGTGTCTCGTGTATATAACCGTTCAAGGATCGACTGATTTCACTTTTTTTGTTGCCGCAGTGAAGTGAGCCTGAAGCGAACGAACGAAGCAGCTCTCTAATGGGGAGAACACATTTTTCTTCAATGCGCAAGGGATTGTGGTCAAAGGCGTTGCAAGGATTTGTGGTTATGCGCGAATTGAGGAATTAAGATGCGCAGTGTGATCTTGTCACACAGACGTGCTCTGGTTTCGTATCCTCAAACACTGTACTGTCACGCAACAAAAAAATTCGAACTCATTCATTGAAAAAGGCCAAGAACTTGAAATGTTGTGGGAAACAAATCTTTTAACAACCTCTCCAATTCTAGGGCCTGTGCGGTTCATCATTTCTGCGTTATTTGTCGATGCGTTTCACGCAAATTTATAGAGTTTGCATGGAGACGCTATGTGGTGGCCGGCAAATTATCAATGAAAACATCTCAACATCACTTTGCCATGAAAGCCCTTACTTTTCGCTCATGAGATAAAATACATGTGGATGAACACGTCTCATAATGTACTTGAACGACTCAAACTGCTGAAATTCATAGGGACAGAAATTATTTTCAACCAAATAGCTTTGTATCAAAGTGTCACTCAAGGTGAAAATTTGGAAATGAAAAATGCTGTATTTTCGAAACGAAAGACGTCACGGAACTGGAAACATGAAAACAGATTTATTTCTAGGTCATCTTCAACCTCCTTTAAACAAGAATTCAGAAGACCTTGCGATTTTGATTTTAAAATTTGATGACAGCGCTGTGAAAACCATCTTTTTTCTTTCTTCTCTCAAGAGGTCCAGTACCGTCCCTCCTCGAGACCTGTGAAATCTCCTTTCAATTCCACGCACGAACCGTCGTTAAATTACCGCAAGCATAACTGAACATCTCCCCTCCTGTCGGCAGCATTTCTACCATTTAGGTAAATTAGTTTAGACTCTATCTTGCATCACAAACGAAGGTCGATAGAAACTTCTCCTTTCCCACATATTGGCAAACCTGGTCCAAAGTGAAATTCAAGTTTCCGTTATTGGTTTACTTGCCTATCAAGAGCGGTGACGATGGCTCGTCCATTTTGCATACCGCACACAATTGATTTTATTACCTGACACAGGTTCAGCGAAGGAGTGACAGACGTGTCTGGGTCGTCCATCACCATGGTCGGTGCTCCAAAGTCCGTTTTTACAGAATTCCAAAAGGGTCTTATGGAAACCAAGTAAGTACTGAGACAACGTCTTTTTCACAGTCGTCAGTTGAGTTCATCATGTTTTGCCACTCTTTCAGACACGTGACTGTTAACGTTGACCGTGGTATAGACTGGGACTCGGCTGTGAGGCTGTTTCAAGAGAATGGGTCTAAGAAATTTGACGGCTTCTATTGTTCAAAACGGGAGCAAAAAGGAAAGCGGTTGTATCTTCTAGCCATACAAAAGGAAACTTCAGGACATCTTTTCAACATTACGAGGTAAGCACTGAAGTGAGAGTGTTTATTATAAGCTGATTGTTCTCGACATTTCTCAACATTTTTTTCGATTGTTATTTTTTTCCAGGCCAAACACAGGTCGGTCGCCATTTGAAGAGGAAAAAGTTGATCTTCTTCACAAATATAAAAAGATTTCATTGGAAGATGCAGGTCCGTTGGTTTAAATTGCCTTCCTACAATGAACTCAGTTTTAACTATCAACATTTTCTTCGTGAAATTCTAGTTTTTACTTCGTTTGTTATATTATTGATTCCCCAATGTATTCATGTTCAGTGAAATTGAGACGAAAATCTCGCTAAAGCTTCCGTCATTATGTCACAACTAAGTCAGGTGAAAGGTAAGAAACATATTTTTGCCCTCCTCGAGTTTCATTATCGTTTATGGCGTGGGAAGCAACAGAAAAACTGGCTATGAATCGACCTAGACGTTGGTGTAAATTAACTGTAGTAAACAACGCTAGGACGAAACGACCGCTGTCGGTAATGTTCTCAATGTGAAACAGTTTCCTAAAGTACTACCAAGCAGTCGCTTACTCCAGCAATGCTGTGGCAAAGTGACCAAGCTCGTTCTCAGATTCTCTTGGAAGAAAAAAGAAGATAGTTTCTGGAAGCGAGGTTGCGAGTCAGCTGACCCAGCTTATTTCTCATTGTGTTACCAAGTTCGCTTTAATCTTAAGATGAAGGTTGTTCTTGTTCGTTATATTTTGGATTCACCTTTCTCTTCATTTTGCTTTAACAGAAGCAGGATGGAAGGCTCAATATGAAAGGACGAGAGATCAATGTATTCACGGTTTGGGATGCAAGACTGGGACTGTATGTAAAAGTAAGTTGGTGCCATTAATTCCCTTGGTCCTCTCGTACTTATTGGCTGAAAATTGGATGCTTGGTTCTTTTGTTGCGGTACCTTAGTGGGCAAAGTTTTTCGAACCTACCTGTAACCAGTCATAAATAAGCATAGCCTGCTTGCAGGCGGTAATTTGTATTTCGTTAGCCAAATTGAACGGGTGGAGGTCGGAAGATCTGGGGCGCCCTCTCTTTCCCGCCTCCCACCCCCTCGTTTTGTCACCCGGCCCAGCCCTATCCCATGCGCTTCCAACATGCGCTTCCTGCAAACAGGCTAAATGATAAGTACAACCAAAGTCCATACGTTACCTTGGTATTTATTCTGTAGTATTGCTCACTCATTCAACCTTAAATAACTCCAATTGGATAGAAACAGAAAACCAAAGGATTTGTTTCTTCGTTGAGACAAGACAAGTGTTATGTTGTTCTTTGATCTGTGTTCAATTACTTGTTGACCAAAATTAGTCGGTAAACATGAGAAAAAACCCTGACCTTTTACGTACCGTTAATCTTTGGTGTAAACAGGGATGTTGATTTCTTTTATAGCTGGTTGTCGGATCAGTCAAATCCATTTATTGTGTGGTGGTATTATCCCGTTGCTATCTGCTTTGGAACTAGCCATGGCCAAACATGCCGATAAACTCGGTCTTACGTAAGTCAATCATATCATAACATAACAACTTTAATTTAGCACAAGAGTACTAATTGGGGACACTACAACGAAAGTAACTAAAATCAAATCAAATATTGGTTTTTGTGGAGAGGGGAAAACCAGAGTACCCAGGGAGAAACTCCTCTCGTGGTGCAGAGTAGAGAACCAACAAACTCAACCCACATATTGTCACGAGTCTGGAATGGAACCCAAGCCACATTGGTGGGAGGCAAGTGCTCTCACCACTGCGGCTTTCCCTGATTTTTAAG
>OX421454.1:37791509-37801509 GCA_949126865.1 Montipora capitata
CTGGGCTTTGTTACAACGAGACTACTTCATCTGTGCTTCACTCGGAGGGACCAAGGAAGCGAAATTGATTAACGCTTCATTCGATGAGAGATTGAAAATCGAAGCCGACTACGCCAATGCTGGTCGAAATTCTCAGATTGCTGCATTATTTTTACTCGGTGGCTCGCTGATTGTTGCCTTTGTTAGCGTTAGTGTTTATCGGTGCTGTTTTCAGCGAGAATTCGGTTCCTTACCAAGCCCATATCAGTATCAAAAGCTCGAGTCGGATGCTGCAGTTCAGGCTTTCAAAGAAAACATGGAGAAGCTTGCGCAAGGACAGGGAAAGAGACGAGCTGATATGTACTTTGAGACAATGAACAAGAAAAATCCCTCCGACATACTGAAGAACGCTTATCAAAACCTGGTCACGGTGAATAAATTTGACGAAGCGTTTCCATCTCTAGAAGATTACGAGCATCTCCAAGCGCAGGCAGCTGTCACAGCGTTTAAAGAAAGAGTTCAACAGGAAGGCAAACAAAAGGTCGAGTTGACATTTGTGGACACAACTTGGCATGAATACGAAGACACCGACGCGTTTTTGCTTGTACGTAACGCTCACGAGGCCATGGCGGAGAGATATCCACGATCAACAGGCGACAGAACACAGCCATATGTCAAGGAGAAGGACTCAACAGATCACTTCGACGGAAAAGATAGTGGACCATTCAAGCATGCAAAAGTTGGTGACATTGAAATGCTCTGATTTTACTCACAGACAGTAGTGCGGAAGTTGCTCATTTAAGCTCAAATTTCACACTCGATATTGAGACGAACATTGTCTTTTAGGACCTCCATGGTTAAAAAGATAGTGATCATGCTTTTAGGGGCATAAAAAGCACGAATTTCTTCCTTTGTAAAGATACAGAATGAATTACGACCTACTGCCTACTGGCGATGAGACAATCAAAACCGCTGAGGCACCCTCATTGCATCCAGAATCAATCCATTAAGATTAGAAGGTGCTGGTTCTCTTTAATTTGTTTAGGTCTTGAGGAATATGTTGTAGCACACGTGTCTCAAAGCTACAAGATGGCAATGGAAGAGCAGTGATGTCGATGGGTCTGTGAGCGGAAGTAACGCACAAATTTCAGATGTAATGTCACGCCATAGGGCAGACGTTGCCCATTTCCTGGTGATGGAAAATAACGATCGTGGAGAGGATTCCCTCTCATTCAATAGAGCAAAGATATTTGTAGGTCTTGGTCCTTTTTCAAGGCATTTCACCTATAAGTAAGTTTGAAAATAAACACAACTAAACACACTGGTTGAGAAAAGAGTTGCTTTAATCTCTGGCTAATATTTCTTATTATCACTCAATAGCTAATTTTATTTTCTGAGTTGCTGTTTGCCTGTCTCGAAACAAGTTAATGTTCATGCGAAATTATTCATATTAAAATGAGGTACTTATTTTTGTTGAAATTAAACTCATTTCCATTTGAATGGTTTCACACAAAGACCTTTTTGAAATGGAGGCAAACAACAAATTTGGAGGGTTAGTCTTGGCCTTCAGCCTACATGTAAGCTTCAGCCTGTCTGCTTTCCTTCTTCCTTCATCTTCTTGTTATTGCCTGACGTCACAGTCTCTAAGTATACCACCAAAGTTTCATCTCTATGTGCGGTACATATTACCCATCTTCAATGGCAGAGACAGCCCCTGGCATTTGTATGTGAAGAAATACATAATAAGAAAGCAGAGTTCAGTTAGACTTTCAAACTTCAACCTTGGTGAGATTTTCAGTAAGACTGTCTATTCTTCTTATCTCCAGAATTAATACATGGACTATTTTATGATTGCTAGTAGGGGATGGATTTCACATTATAAAATGACGTGTGTAGTCATATTCTATTGTCGGTATAACAGCTTGGACAAATTTGAGAAAGATGAGCAGATACCTGTAGACCGGTTGTTAAGGAAAAAAGCAACTTCATTGTCAACATGCAACTCCTGCTTTTTGATTTGGTAGGTCTTGACTCTTTGCAAACAAGGTGTACAGTATCTTCCTTTTTTTCTTCTTTGCTGCTCCCCAGGCCTCGATTGTTCAAAAGGTGGATAACGTTACCCACCAGGTAAATCGATATCCAGCAGATGGCGCTATCCACCCTTTGAACAACTGGAGCCAGTTCTGTCATCTCTGTTTCCCCTGGGGTCCCCTCCCCTTGTACATACCCCAGTTTTTACTACCATTTGCTGTATGTTTTGGACACCAACAAGACACACCGTGGGAATGAAATTATGGCTAGCATCAAGAAGAGGAGACTTGAGTTGTAAGGATACATATGAACACCCAGTTCTCCACCACCATCAGCAACTGTTTGAATGATTTTCTTCATTACGTCTGCATGTCTAAAAAAACAACCAGCACACTGATTGAGAAACTTGAACCTGATAATTGTTTTTTTTTTACAGTTTCTGTACATTTTGCAAAGCTAATCAATGCATGTTTAGCTTATATAATGTTTGCACACAAGGATATAATCCCCTACATAATTATCAAAAGTAATTCTTGCACCGGTATCTAACTAATAAAATATATACACCTTAGATAAATTTTTGTTGCTTGAGTTTTTTTTGGGATGTTACGAAAACTTAGTTCTATGTGTTGGAGTATTCGATTTCAAATTACATAATGATCATTCTCTAGTAGAGTTAAGCATGGTGTTAAAGTATCCGAATTACTCTTCGGTAAACCTGATGGCAGCCACCTTCCTGAATTTTTAATGAGTTCGAAATTTGGATTTTACATCTAAATTGTCAGTCATTTTAAGGGACTCCCTAACCTGCAAGGATGTACAGATGCCATAGTCATCGGCAAATGGGGATGAGCTTCAACTGTAACTGTCTTTTTGGCATGGTCCTTGAAAACAAGAGTGATGGTATCAAACAATGAGCCATACTATGTAATGTTTATTTTAGTTAACCCATTTAATACACAAAAAAAACGTAACTCGTAACTCAGTACCAAACCAATGATAATACACTGTAGAAATTGGCACATATGGACCACATATCCATCAATGAAATGTGTGGGTTCATTTTACCCACCCCCCCCCCCCCCCCACCTCTTGATTTCGCACTCCCACACTAATTACAGTAATACATGTGTATGTCTGATGTAACAAAAACTTGCTCACAGTGCCATACTGTATTCAATGCTGACTTCACTCTTATTATTAGGTATTCAAATAACATGATAAACATTCTACACCAAACATGTTCATTTTGTTCTCAAGGTTTAAATTATTGCAATGGGATAGAAAGGTGCAGCACAAATGATAAATACCACAGCCTTTACCCCATTGACTCCTGGGGAGTGAGACTTAACAGATTTAACTCTGTACAACACCACACCATTTTACTTGTCAACTCCCGGCATCCTATGGTGCCAGAGGGGTCAATGGGTTAGGTAAAGTCAGTGGCCCATCAGGCCGGAGCTTATCCCAGTTTCAGTAGCATGAAGCGACTAGGAGTATTTCTACTCCCCCTTGGATGGGATGCCAGTCCATCACAGGGTTACCCCCAGCATTAAATTCGCCACTACCCATTTATACACCTGGGTGGAGAGAGGCACCGTGAGAGTAAAGTGTCTTGTCCAAGAACACAACACAATGTCCCCAGCCAGGACCCGAACCCGGACCACTCAATCCGGAGTAGAGCGTTATCCAGTCAAAAACTAGGTCCCCTCCATTGATCGTCTTAATACAATATTTCTTTACAAAAAAAAAAAACCTCTAACCTGGCTCATGTCCTCATACATTTCTTCCACTGATAGTGGTTCTCGGTTCTAAAAAAATGACAAAACCAGGTTACTTTGGATTTAACAGTTAGAAAGGATTCAAATTGATCACTCCATCTTGAAAGTGCATATGACACAAAAATTTTTAAAAGAGCTTTCAAAATGATGAAGAACAGCATTTATTTTATTGTGATAGCTCTCTTGGTTGGTGAGTTGTTCAAGATTTTGATTTATGCAAATTTGACGACTTGTGACGTCACATAGTGGACACAAAATGATGTAAAATCACAAAAAATGAAATATATCTGAAGACGTTTTCTGTATAGAACTGACACTTTTACAGTTCTTGTACTCATTACAAAGTTCAATGATATGGTCCACGTTTCCATAGCAACACAATGGGGTCCAGGGCCTCTCCATCCAAAGGGTAAAAACAGTTCCCCTCCCCAATGAGGGTTATTTGCTCTCGATGTTCATTCAGTGGGTGTGAGCGAATATGGACATTACAAAGCATAAGCACAAGAAAGTCTGTTAGATTCTGGAGCAACAAAGAAGGCATTTTTCATTTTGGGAAGGTAGAGGTCTGGTAAGGAGTATGTTGCTATGGTGACATTATAATCACTATCACAATGTGTAGTTTTGGCAGCACATCAACCCTGCAGATTAAGTATTTGCAAAGATATTCCATATTTTGTGATTTTATATAATTTTGCGTCCACTATGTGACATCACAAGTCCTCTAATTTGCATAAATCAAAATCTTGAATAATTCGGAAATCAAGAGTGCTATTACAATAAAGTAAACTCCATTCTTCATCATCTTGAAAGCTCTCTCGAACACGATAATAAAAAAATTTGTGTCATATGCACTTTAATTAAGTGGAATCTAGTGTTAGGATGAATGAATTCTTCATGGTCACATCCTCTATACATTTATAAAACACATGCTGCAAGTTTTTTTTAAACAGCTTCAAAAACATTCCACAAAAAGTGTGTCCCTTGGGAGTCCAAACAAACCTTTAAAATCTGAAGGGAAGATATTAGCAAACAAGAAAAACAAGCTGGACCTCATTTATGATTACTATTCCTTATATAAAGAATTCTAATGAGGAGTGTTTTATTGGGTTTAAAGCTCATGCACGTAATGCTTTATCAATATTTTGATAGGCTTTTAGGCTAATGAGTTTTTGAATGTGACACATCAAAAGGGACCAACTCACATTTGGCATAGTAGACACTGCAGCACTTGGTATCACAGTGGTGATGGATTCAAATCCCATTCACACCTGAATTTCTCAGGCTTTCCCTTCTTTTTCATTACCGCTGAAGTAATGTTCATGACTATAGTAATCTAAACGTCTGAAAATGCATCTTATTTTGATCACTGCTGGACATGACTTTCACTGAGAAGTTAGCGTTTATCATGACAATCATTCATTAACCTTTTCACTCCCAAGAGAATTCCCATTGGCAGAGTTAAATCTTTAATTAGTGTTACACACAGTAAAAAGTTAAAATTTGACAAGGTGTTTTTTAGATGTTTCAATCTGATGGCTAGCAATATGCTAATTCACTCACATGAAAGTGATACAACTACACTGCGCAAAGTGGAACGCTTTACCTCATTATATCCGAAGAGCCATAACCTTGGTGTCTGATAGTATTTATCGTAAGTGATGTACATGTCATATGTTCTTGTATGCAAAATTCCACCAGAGCTACTCAAATCTGCTAAACCCTCTCCACCTTTTGACGCTGGTTTAATGGATAATGTTGCCTAGCAACAAAAGTAGGCTATTAGCACAAAGCCATTTCTTTTTGTGGCCATCCGTATGCTAAAATGCTCCAAACAAGACAAAAGACCGGCTAAATTAAATTGAGACCAAGTCAACCATAATACTCTGCAAAAAAATTTACGGTATCAAATGAAACTACTGATACCTCGTCACTCTCCAGCATGCCACTCTCTTCAAAAGCTAAACAATACAAAACAAATTTCATTAGAATGTTGTGCATAGAAATTGCAGCAGTGCAAGTGAAAATCTGCCATGAAGAGAAATAGAGTCACTTGGAAAGAAGGTCCAAGTGTGATAACCTTAGGAACCTAATCTTAACACACTCAAAATTAGTACCTTCCATATCCACTGCTTCCTCTTCCTCTTCATCATCATCATTATCATCATCATCATCTGCAGGGTTTATGCCCTTTGCATTCTAGAAAAAATAATTTGAAAGTAATGACTGATTGTTCACATTTTGGTTACAGTAATAATAATTATTATTTAAGCTTTGAGAGTCTAACTACTTCCATAAAGTGAAATTCTCTTCTGCAGACCTCTTTCTTTTGTGTGGAGACTTAATTATTGCTATTCCAAAAGAGCCTATATAAAGAAGGGGAGATCTGTCCTTTTGGTCACTTAATTGCACACTTAAGTGACAAAGCTCATCTTCCATCACCAGTTTCTCATTAAATTCCAGGTACAATGGAGCGTGTGTAAGCCACTAATGTTGATTGGACAGAGCTCTTCAAGTGGCATTTCAGATTAGACTGAATTCTGTTTTATGATTGTCTGTGTCATTATTTTCTGAACCTCAGAAAATAGCTGTCCTACACTTATTTCCAGGATTGCAAAGTCACAAAGTGCTTCGTTATATTTTCATCTTTAAAGCTATGTTACAATTCAAGTTTTCATAACCGCTGATGTCTACTTGAGGAGAAGAGTTTGTGATGTTTATCTCCTGTATTACAAAGACACAAGGGATGTAGAAGTCGAGGGCATGGACAAGAGAACACTTGTGATTCTCATCAAAATAAGAATGCATCTAATTAATTGGCCATTTCGGAGTTCATGTCTGCCTCCTCTTCAAAGCGAGTCTAAGTGAGAAGTTTTTGTGATGGTAATTCTACTTTACATATGAATGAAAACTAATTTTCATAAGAAAAACTTTGCACTTAGACTCGGTTTGAAGAGGAGGCAGACATGAACTCGGAAATGGCCCATTGCAATGTCTGGTGTCCTGACCCTAAAATTCAGGCTTCAGACCTTGTCAGATTCTAGTGTCATCTCCGTGAATGACTCCTCGCCACCAGGAACAACCTGCGCCCCACTGACATCCACATGGTGATGTGTGTCAACCCAACCACCATCTTCATCTGGTTCAACAATGGCCTCATTCTCTTCTTGATGTTCCATCTCTTTACATCGTTTATAACATGGAACTACATGCAATGCATCACAGAAAACAAAGCTTAGAATATTTTATGAATCAGGAATCCTCTCAAGCCCTCACCAATTTGATTTCCATTTTGTATTTGCACAAGCAAGTTTGTCTGGTTTCTTAATTCTATTTTTTAATAATTTAATTCCTCCCCAGTAACAATATTATTCTGAACTCAGTTGTTGTTCCTGTAGTGTCGTTTGTTACATTGACTACGGAAAGCCCCCTTAGGAAGGACCCAATGTCAATGAAGAGAACTGTGATTGTCTCTTGAGGAAATTAACTCACTATTGTCCAGTTGTGTGCTTCTTCAAAGCACATTCTGGGTGCTAGAATTTCCTCTGGATGTCCAAAATGGCATAAAAATTAGCTGTGGCCTGTATTCTGAATACAAGGCACTGAAGTAATAAAGCAAGTGAATTGGAAGGGGATTGCAGGGAATTCTCCCAGCCACACATACATTACGTTCTGCATTTGCTACCTAAATATCCATGTCAATGCATGGTTCAAAGTCTGAGAAACCTTGTTTTGAGAAAGACCACATTCTATTTGTAATGTAAATTGTTAGGTAATCTGGAGTGAACAATAACAGGAAACAAGAGGTGAGATTTGTTGGGTCTTGACAAACTGCAAGTAATGCAAATAAGTCTAAGTACCCATTTTAAAACGATTAGCTTTTCAACAAATGTGTCAGCTCGCATATTGTACAACCTCGATTTGTTTCGTAACAAACTCAACCACAATCTCACTTTTAATTAAAGGCCAGGTAGCCAATGCAAGCACACAACTACCATAAATTGGAATATTCAAAATGAAAATAAAGTATCATACTGGCAACAAAACTACTCCTCTCTGTCAAAACTGACAATCATTATTAACCACTAGCACTGAATAGGTAGACATGTTTTGGCTAAAAAACAAGCTTTAAGTGCTGCCAAGGTTATGAGGCAGCCATTCTAATCAAGTTCATTTGAGAAGCACAGATTTCTTGATGAGTGCATTGTTCCCACAGGTTTAAGGGCACTGTTGTTGCACATGGCATGTGATCCATTTTGCTACCTCTCAGCAGCATTCTACTTACTCATGGTAATTATTAGTAGTTAATTAAATTGCCTGAATGCACATCCTTTGGGAGGGAGGGTGAGAGACTAATAATTTGCAAACCTTGCTGGATATCTACAAGTTTACAAGAGGTCAAGTAGGAAGCAACATCATAATAAAAAAGCCAACACTGCATGAAATCATAGTCAATGAAACTTCCACATGGAAGAAGGCCTGCACAACATGTTGTACCACGCATCTGGTTTGCCAATCTCATCCCCAGAGTCCACTTTTCTTTTGGTCAGCACCAAGAACACGGACTCTGGCCACTCCTGTAGTCATAGTGAAGGTCCATTTTTATAACTGTTAACAACCACTGTTGTTTCAAATTTCTGAGTGTGCGTAGACGTGCTGAAAGTCCGTGACTTGCAGACTTCCTACCTTGGAAGTGCCCAGAGTTCATATTCTTGGTGCTGACCAAAAAAGAAAAGTGGACTCTGGGGACAAGATTGCTGGTTAACTTATCCTTGCCATTTTTTGTATACAAGAACTGTTTGTCTTTGGGCAGATAGGCTTTGACTCTTGTTTCGTCAGGTCCTGTGTCCCTAAAAGCAAAAGGGTAGGGTCAAATTTCTGATCCCAAGGCAACAAATCAAATGACGGAGGAGAGATAAGGCTATTATTTGACTGGTATAAATGGAATTGTTATATAGCTGAGTTTTTTCCCCCAGCAGCACGCATGCTCTCAGTGGTTACTTTGAGGTAACAAATAAAACTGTTTCCCGCCAAAGGTCTCTTAGCGGACAACAGTGCAAAATATATGACGTCAGAGGGTAACAGTGTGTTACCTGCAAATGTTGACTGGCGATTGCTGTTGCCGTTGCACATTTTTCTTTTTGTGCTATATAACAAATCACTTAATGACTGGTCCCTTGGGAAAAAGTTCATTTTGTTTCCCGAGATACAAAATGAACTGTTTCCCTCGGAACCAGTCATTAAGTTTTTATTGTTGAAATAATAACAAACCATTTCCATGTGGGACAGTGATGAACTAGATGATCTCCTGCAGCCACAAACTGAAAAATAATGAACACGAAAGGGAGTAATTTGTATTTGTAAATTTAGCTTTTGATGGTAACGAAAGGTAACCTCCCACTGACAGCATCACCACACTTTTTAGTTCTTTCGTGTTGGTTCAGATGTCAGCGATAGAAAGTAAAACAACCGTTTGCCTATTTTCAAGCATGTGTTTTTATATCTCTTCACTGCTTGATTCCAAATATCCATGAGAAAATTGCAAACAAACAGTAGTAAGACACTTACTTCCTCGGGTGTAATAACGCCCGTTTCTTGAAATTTTGATTCCTGTTTTAAACGTAAAAGTGAAATCCACTGATCGTTGTAACACAATAGCTACTGGTACTACTATCACATGAGAATGAATACGAACTCGAGTCTCTCACCTTAAGGACCGGTGTTAGATATTCTGCTACCCCAAGTGCTGTACCTTTCATCTTATTTATAACATCCTGCATTGCCATGATGATAATATTTTTGGAATTGAAAAACGATTACAGACGGTCACGAAAATGTAAACACCTAGAAATAATAATAAATCGTTCTGATTACTTCGGCGCATAACCTTTTATTTTGTCCGCTGTACGATATAACGCATTCTCGAAAGTCACGCAACATATCCTACGTCACGGTGTAACATCATTCCCAGGATCCTCTGTTTTCCTCCCTCGAGAAGATGAAACAAAAATGAAAACTCATCCACTGAGCTCAGTAGGGAGCGGAAATTAAACATCGCGTGGTGCCAGAATGTCTATTAATCAAATAAAGTAATTATCCTCCGGATCCTGTTGGAAGTGCAGCCTCTACATCTTTCCTAAAATACAACCCTTTCAGACAAATTTAATACTTGTTTTACTTTTGAAATCACGTTTGTATTACCCGAAAGCAGC
>OX421454.1:37809009-37816509 GCA_949126865.1 Montipora capitata
TTTATTTTATATGTAAATTACATTTCATCAGGAATTTCATCAACGGTTAAACTGTATGCGGATGATACCAAGGTTTACAGAGAGATCTCCGACATAGTTAGAGACACTGACATCCTTCAGTCCGACTTATTCCACCTTAAGAGTTGGTCTGAGGCCTGGCAGTTAAACTTCAATGCGAACAAATGTGAAATTATGCGAGTGACACATAATCGCGATAAATCTGTTCCACATTACTCCCTCGTCCCGTGTGGAGAACATTTAAGCTCAGTGAGTACTGTAAAAGACCTCGGCATCACAATTTCACATGACCTCTCGTGGACTTTACACGTTGTTGAGGTAGTCAATAACGTCAATAAAGTTCTTGGTCTAATTAAGCGAACAATCGGTTCTGCAAACAAAGAAATCTTTTCCACAATGTACAAGGCTCTTGTGAGACCAATCCTTGAGTACGCTTCCCCTATATGGTGCCCTTACCTGGTTAAGGATATTGTTCTCTTAGAGAAAGTTCAGAGAAAGAGCTTCTCGATTGGCGATAGGTCAGCGAAGGGGAGAGATGTCATATGAAGATCGCTGCGAAATGTTGCGTCGATCGCAGTTGACTGATAGAAGGCTATATTTTTCTTTGACTGAATGCTATAAACTTGTATTCGGATTGAATAGCCTTTGTTTTCGTGATTTTTTTGAGTTCGCTTCAGAACGAACCAGATCCAATCACAATTACAAACTGCAAGTTAAATCGGCGAACTGTAATTGTTATAAATATTCTTTCTTTGTCAAAATTATTCGCGAATTGAATAACCTGCCTGCCAATGTTGTTGAGATAGCAAATTTAAGACGTTTTAAAATAGCTCTTAAATTACATATGCGTATGTCTTAGGTTTTTACTCATCTTAGATTTTATTCATATATTTTTAACTTTTATTTCTGGAAGTTTTTTCAAATAGGGTTAACCTCTTAAACTTCCTTTTTAGGGTATTATTATTTGTGTTTTTGTTTATGATACCTTAAATAAAGTAAGTAAAGTAGGCCTGTCGTAAGTTTGTGCGCGTGCCCCAAAATTACACCGTGTAAATCGGCCCTAAAGCTCACTTGTTTAATGTCTGAGAAAAATTACCAGCTCAATCACAGTGAAAGCCACCGACAGGTAATGTAGTACATAATATTGATTCAATAATTGAGGGCTATCCGTACAGTATGCCCATATATAGGCCTTCTGAATCACTCTGGTCCTCACTACTCTTCACTACGATTGCCGCGTATAGATGTCACTTTCATCTGTCGGTCAATTTCAAAAAACAATATTTTAAGATGAAATATCTAGTTTTGTATGTACTGAAACAGTTTCATGATTTTTGTTTTTAAAATTGTTATGCAGTGCCGCTGAGGGGCTACGTGCTGAAAGGAAATACCAAAACACAAAAAGATATTTTACCTCAGTTTGTGACACAATACCAGCCAACCGTGTCAAACCTAAAAGAAGCTATACTTAGAAAATGGCATTTAAATACAAAATCAACCCAAACTTCGCCAAATTTTTAAAGAACCACTTATCATTTCATACAAAAAATGAAAATCTTAAAGAATCTGCTCGTTATAGGGCAAAACTACAAAAGGTTCTATACATGTTTTCACACACGAATGGAATCAGTGTACTGATGTGGCCTGTCACCACTTGCGTTTCTTATCTCTACACTTCAGCAGCACACATAGCAAGAGCCCGTCTTACGATCTTAGATCGGCTGGTTAAATTTGCTTTATTACGCTCGACTCTTTGCCCTCATATCCTAAAATCTATTCCTCTCCTTCGCTTAATTTTCATCTTTGTTTATGTCTTCTTCCTCGCTGTCTTGGTCTTCCTCCTGGTCTTTTTCCGTATCGCTTTCCTCTTCATTTTCGACGTCGCCGTTTTCGCCTTCTTCGTCGCTGTCTTTGCTGCTGTCGTCCTGTTCATTCTTTTTGGGATCGAATGTATTCTCCCCAGCTAGAGTTTCCAAGATCTCCTGTAACAGACCCTTCACGTAAGAGCAGAACTCCTTCACAACACCTGGAATTTCTTGGACCAGTTTGCGATTGTCGTTGAACTTTTTGATCTTGCTTGGAAGGGTAAACACGTCGGTCTTTTTCTTGAGCAAAGTGTGGAAGTCGCTTGCAGGGTCAATCTGCTTTATCCTATTAAAGCACTCCTCAGCGCCATGCCTCACGTGTGGCTCCAGTTCCAAAGCTTCTTTCCCTGATGTCTGGAGATCATTGAGAGCTTGTACAGCATCACGGTAAAGCTTAGGTGGTTTGACACCTTCGATAGCTTTTACTTTTATCACGCCATCGCTCTCATCAATATATATTGAAATCTTTCCTGCCATGGCATCCTTCTTTAACTCTCTGAGGTAATCTCTAAGCTCCTTCTTTTCGTCGAAGTTGCATATCGTCATCACGACATTCTCGAAAGATTCTCGCGCGGCTTGAAGGCCCTCGCGTGTTTCCACGAACGGATTGATTGCAGAAGCAAGTGAGATGAACACGCTGTCGATATCAGCAATCCCCACCGGTTCAAACTTGAGCTTTTCATGAAATTCGTCTTTTTCTTTCTTCTTTGTCTTGTTTTTCTCATTCGCCCCTTTTGCTGTCTTCTTATTGCCTCCTTGTTTCTCATCAGTCATTTCCTCTTCGTTGTCATTTTCGGCGGCCATCTCTTCTTTCATCTTCTTTTTATCCTCCTCATCAGCAAAGGCTTCATAAATCTCCAAGATAATCTTTTTCGTCGTGCGGTAAAAGTCGCGTACCATTTTAGGAGCCCGTCTGATTTGCTCTATGTTATTATTGAAGGCCTTTTTCAACTTGGGAATTTTTCCGAAATTCCAGACATTTTTAAACTCCCTCTTCAGTATTTCTGGTACATCCAGGTCCTCTGCTCGTTCCACTGCGTCTGTAGATCCTTCTTCAATTGTTAAAGGCATCTGTTTCAAATCTTTCCCCGTTTTAAGAATGGTGTTGAGGGTAGAAACCGCGTCTGAAATCCCCCGTACCGTGGCCGCGCCTTCATTGTATATTGTCAGTACGCCTTCTTTTAACTTGACTTTGATTCCCTCAGCTTTCAGTTTCCCATTTAGAGCAGCAATGTATTCCCTTATGCTGGCCTCAGGATGGATTTCTGCAAATGACTTCACAGCACGCTTGAAAGAGTCTTCACTCTTTTCCAAGTCTTGGCGGTTTTGAACGAATGGGTCGAATGTTGTTTTGAAATCGCTGAAGATGCAATCCAACTCTGGAATATCGAACTTTTTAAACTCAAGGACTTTACTTTTCTCTTCTTCAGTGGCGTCCTCTCCTTTAGGCTTTGTCGATGATTTCGACACAGATTTCTCTTTTGATCTTTTCTCGGCGCTTTTCTCTTTTGAACTTGGTTTGATTTTCACTTCCGGAGTAGCGTCTGGCCGGGATTGGGCGCTGCCATAGAGTTCAGGTCCATTTCCAGTGGTTCTTTCATTTTTTCCTAGCGGACTTTCCAACTGGTTATGAAAAAGTACATACACGAGAACAAGTGGTTAGTAACGCCCATAAGGCCAAAGTGTAATTTTTTTGCTTAAGAGTAGCAATATTCCAAACCAAGAGAAAATAAATTGTCTAAACTCAGCGTTGGAGTAAATGTTATCTTTTTTGCAGGATATACTTCTTTTTGTAAGATAGATTTAAGATTAAAGCGGGAATGTAGGAAAACTCTCGTTTGCATTTTGAAATGCGTTATCGTTTCCGTACGATTGCTTCGGAGCACAAATGTGAATTTGAAACAAAATTGAAAGCCGAGTTAAACACTCAGTGCAGAAAGTAAATACTAAAGTAAAATTCAAACTTTTAAAAACCTTCATCTTCCGAAAAGATAGGTGCTTGAATTTCCTATGGGACTCTCTCCTCCGCAGAGGCTCAAGGAGGTGAATCCGCTGAGCGAGGTACACGCGGGCGTAAAAAAGTGTGTGGGCGAGAGAGGTTCGTCCGCTCAATGGATGTCTCGTTTCTTGCGCCTACACTCACCTTGCACAGCGGACACATCCTAATGCCTTGCCGATCACAGCCGATCACCTTACCGATAACCTAACCTCCGGGGAGGAGAGAGTATCAGGCAAGCAAGCGGAAGACGCAAATCCAAACAAAGAGGATTTGCTTTCCGAGGCAAAGTAGGAGGAAGTAATCGTGCAACAGGTAATCATGGCAATATGTTGTAGTTTGAATGATGAAGCGGTTTTCATTCAATATTGGCTTAGCTTGGCATTGCTACCCCAAGCGATAGACTTCAAAATGTTACGCAATGAGAGCCAAAATCAATCGCAGCTTCATGCGCTCATTTTCCTGAGCTTTCAGCAAGTCACTCATCAGTCTCCTACCCAAAGTCCTCGGGCTTTAAAGGGAACCTCCACTTCTACAAAAAGTAAATTTAAATCACAGGGAATAACCTTTACGGTCAAATCTGTCAACATTTTTTTCAAAGAAAGCCTTTATATCAGTCCAAACTAATTAAGTTTTAGAATCGCCTATTCTTGTTTTCAAATTTCGCGGGCGCCGCCATCTTGAATAATTGTGACGTATTATGGTTGCCCTATTGTTCTAACACAAAGAGCTTTTGTCTAATAAAAATAGGGCAACCGTAACACGTCACAATTGATTAAGAAAATAACACAAACAGCGGTGATAAACATTGTATTCCAACGCATTTTTATAAAACTTGACGTTTCGTATGCTAGTCAACACACATTTTCAAAAGTGACCGTTACAATTTTTAAAAACTATATGTATATCGTAAACAATTGGGGTATGGAACCTAGACTGAGAAAAATGATCTGCAGCAGTACGTGTCTAGACATAATGAAAAGTAATAGCTAAAACAGCAATAACTTCTCACTACTAATATTGACATTAAGGGAAGGCGTTAGCTCTTGAATGAACAAAGTCTCTTTAATTTTGCAGGGAAAGTCAGTTTTTCCGGACGCTAAAATGTCAAAGTGATCCCATTTAATGTCGTGGCCAATGGTTTTCACATGATCAGCAATGGCTGATGAATGGTCACTTTTAGCTAGGGCCTTGAAATGTTCTGTTTTTCTGTCGTGGAGTCTTCGTTTTGTTTTCCCAATGTAGAATTCATCGCAGATCATTTTTCTCAGTCTAGGTTCCAGACCCCTTTTGAAAATGTGTGTTGACTAGCATACGAAACGTCAAGTTTTATAAAAATGCGTTGGAATACAATGTTTATCACCTGTGTTTGTGTTATTTTCTTAATCAAGCTACGATGGCCTAAGAACAAGAGTTCATACGTCACAATTATTCAAGATGGCGGCGGCCGCGAAATTTGAAAGCGAAAATAAGCGATTTTAAAATTCAGTTGTCCTGCTATAAACACTTTTTTAAAAATTTCGAATAAATTTGTCTCGAAACATTGTTTCCTTCTGTTTAAAGTTCTTCTGTAGCAAGAATGAAGATTCCCTTTAAGGTCTTTTCCTACTCACAATTACTGCAACCATCTCAATTGCATTAATTTTTGCAGGTGTGTTTGCGAGTTGTTCGCCCATAATAACCAGACTTTTTTTCCTTGCCCGCTGGAAACGCTTGCTACGCAGGGTGGCAAGAGGTGAGACTACGAACCTGAAAATTCATAAATACCGCCAGATGCCATGTGGTTCTCATCGTCACCACCCTCTTTTCGCCATTTTGAGAGCTTACGGTGCGATACTTTCGTCGTTTCAACGGTTTAGAGGAAAGGAGGGATTACTCGCAGACTAGCGCTAGTGCTGAAACGGTGCGCACATCCTTGCACCAGAAGCATTTTTATCCCACATTAAAATGACAGCATCACACCTATTAAAGTTTCACACAGTTCACTTAACTTTCCCAATAGATTCTGACCCTTACGGTCTTACCTGTTTTCCAAGGAGACGCTCCGTCTCTCTAGGGTCTTCTGTTTTTTTATCATCGACCTAGAAGAAACAGGAAAATTATCAAACACGAAACTTTGGATTTATCACACGAGTGCATAAAGATAACGAAGGTCCGTTAGCTTACGTTGATTTCGAGGGTAGCCTTCGTCGGAGGCTGCCACCGAGACGCTTGAAGCCCATAAAATGGTAAAGAGAAAAACCAACCAAAGAGTCGTTTTAAATGCTTGAGATCAAGCGAGGAGGATATGCTAAGGACCACCTTTCCTAGATTACAACTTGCGAAAAATTGCCAATGGCTGATAGCATCAGTCAAACTTCGAAGCATCTTGCTCTGATCATTGGTTTCAGTTTAAAAACTCTTGGCTAGTAACTCCGAGGTGTGGAAAGATTGCGTGACGAGCAAAATAAGTTTACAATTAAAAAAGAAAATTAAAACTGGACACACGTTCTTTATGAATACTCAAATGCGCCTTATAATTCTTGGAAAGGACCCATGTATAAGATCACAAGTCAAGCAGCGTATGCTGAAGACGTCAAATGAGAGAAGAAGCCAAGCTGTTAACCTTTTACCACAGAGTCAGTAGCAGACTTGAATTTGGAACCACCGAAAAGAAATTCATTTGATAGCCACAGTCAAAACCACTGCGCCACGCCGCCTTGTGATAGCAGCCTTTACATTGGAACGAGTCGTCCGTTCTGCGCATGCTCAGTTGGGAAAAATTGGATGCCAAAACGCGATGTTTGTCAATCTCGTCCCCAGGGTCCGGTTTTCTTCTGGTCATCACCAAGAACATAGACTCTGGCTACTTCCGAGGCAGGAAGTCCGCAAATCATGGAATTCCGGCTCGTCTACGCACGCTCAGAAATTTAAAACAACAGTGGTTGTCAACGGTTACAAAAATGGACCTTCACTACGACTGCGCATAAATTGGAAGTGGTCAGAGTCCGTGTTATCGCAGTCTCGTCACCAGAGCCTCGGGTCGACCCAAGGCTCTGGGAAACTCTATTTAGGAGAACATGCGCCGTGGGGTTCTTATAGCCAAAAATTGGCTAGTTGAACCTTACTGCGCCTGCTCACTCCTCGTGCTAACATGAATGCACCAATTAGAGACGCTTTTGATTGTTCTTCACGAAAACCAATGAGAAGACACTTTGTTTCAGGGTTCCCCAGAGCTCTTCTCTCCCTCAGTCAAGAGAAGAGCTCTGGGGTCGAGATTGGTGTTACCGGTGCTGATCAAAAGAAAAGCGGACACTGGGACGAGATTGGATGTTTGTGCCCTCAACTGAAAACTCCTTGAGGTGGTTTGGTGCAGCAAGAGTCTACGAAAAAGGCTCTGCTCAGGAATGTCTTGGGACATTGTTTATGGGTTAAGTCTTGAAGCTCTCTCATCGGGAGTATTTTCTAAAAATGGGACCGTGAAAAGTTAACGCTTGCATCGATTCTTATCAGGTCGAGACGCCATTTGCAAAAAAAATAGACGCTTGGCCGTTGTACAACAACTGGTTAGCAAACCCTCAATGGTTCAATAAAATGAATCCCAAACTTTAAACCATCTCCTAACAGGTTTGACAAATTTTC
>OX421454.1:37821509-37841509 GCA_949126865.1 Montipora capitata
AAAAAGTTTCCCGGCGAATTTGTTTATTGCTGGGTTCGACTTAGCTGGTATTATAGGGTGCTTAGACCTCAAGTGATTGTCGGCAGAGTTGTCAAACATGTAATTAGGTTTCTGAATCTAATCGATTTGGGTAAAATGACAAACTGTTCTCAGATTTTGTTCCGCAAATACTTTTTCGGCATTAAAATTGTTGCGGCCAGCCTGGCTGGGGTTCATTTCTTAATTTAAAATCGGGATTGAAATGAGTTTGGACAAGAGAAAATGAGGGGACAGAGAGGGAGGCTCCCGGTCCAGCCCTTGGGATATGTCATGTCCACGAAAGTTATTTTTAAACGAGCGGAAGTCTTCCGAGACGTCCGCATGCAGGCCAAACTCGGTCCGATGTTTGAATGAAAATAAATGTTCATCAGCATTCCACGTGCGCCATCAGTTTTTCTTTTCACTAAGAACCTGAGAGCGAGGCAAGACTGCATGCAGACGTCTCGGAAGACAGACTTCCGCTAGAACAAAGACTTCCGCTCGTCTAAAAATAACTTTCGTGGACATAACATATCCCGGCCAACGCCCTGAGCCTCCCTCTCTGTCCGCTCATTTTCTCTTGGTTTGGACCAAGCGCGTCCACTAGTAAGACTGATTTTACTCCCAAGTTGAAATGTTCTTGATGAGTTCTTCGTTCTTGATCGTTCTTGATGTCGTTCTTGATTGGTTGTGCGCTTGAGCCTGCGCAATACGAATCGCGTGTGTTGCGAGGATTCATCACCACCCTTAATATACCAATTTGAGACTGTAAGTTAACGTTGCCACGCGCTGAAAAGAACCCTCAGTTTCAAATAGCTTTTTGCTGTTATGACATAATGAGGTATATCTAACCTTCCGAATGCGACCCGCCTGTACTGCCTGTGGAATACTTCTATCAGTCATCGTTGTAGGTATTCCTTGACCGTATCCTTCCGTTTTCACGGCTACCCTCATGTTTTTCAATTCCTTTCCTTGACTTGCTTGTCTTTTCCATTTTGTCTCTGAGCAAGGTCTTTTTGCGGCAGCAATTAGTTGAATACGTCTGGCACTAAATTTTTTTTTGCTCATGTCCCGTCTCCTTGTTCTTTTGTTGAAGATTTTAACTTACTGATGTCCTTCTCTACCTGTGCTGTTTATTTATAAAGATTAGAGCAACGCCTGATTGCTTACCGTACAAAGGGATACTCTGATTTCGATCCGAATAAGGTTAACTTGTCGTTGTGTGACAGACACATCCGGTGTTTTGATAAGAGACTGACTTCGTTCAAAACTGATTTAGACTAATTTTGGTCAGTGTTTCCTATCATTACCTTTTCCGATCCCAAGTTTTGCATATCTCTTGTATGCTTCTTTAAATTTCTTATTTGGGATAAATGCTGGACTAATGCTGAGAAAATCACCCTAATCCACGTGAATTACGCCTTCATGAGAATTAACGTGAGGTGGGGTTTTGCTCTGTACGTGAGAAAATGTGCTCTTTTAATGAGATTCACTGGATTCAATTGTTACAAGAGCCTTTCGTTGTTAGATGTTGCTAAAGAAAATCCATAATTGAATAAACGGGTTGCCTCCAGCTTATCTTGTATTTTTCGTGGACAGTACCCGGTGATGTCCGGAAGTTAGGTGACGTATAGGGGGAACAATGCAAGCAATGTATTGATCCCCCAATTGTCGGCTCTGAGTTGTCCTTTCTTCCTTTTACACTGTTGCGACATGTCTCATGATCGTCTTGGCGATGCAAGGTCAGTTTTAACGATTTATTTGTTGCTTTTCGCGCGTTTAGTAATATCATTTCAAGAAAATAACATTGAGCTACACTAAAGACTGAATTTAGCTCCCTGAAAGACAAGCCTGATAATAAAGGGGTAAATTGTCGCCCTTACTCGCGATTTTCGTCTTCGCGTCCGCCATCTTGAACCACGTGTTTCTGTCGGCTATTTTAAGTATTTAGCTTTTTTCGGTTTGGGAGCCTTGTAATTCTGTTAACTAGATCTTTGATTTTTTTCCAAGGAACCCTGACTACGAACGGGGTCGAGATGAGAGAAATGGCCCACCAGGAATGGAAACTGACGGAGATATCGAGGTTGGTTCAAACTTAGGGATAAAGGATGAGAAATTTTCTCCTGACCGTTTTGAGCCGGTAATGATTTTAAGAGATTTAAATCGTTTCTTGCAATGAGATATGTTCTTTTTGTTATTCGCCACAGTCGAACTGGGAGGAAGTGGTAGACAGTTTTGATAACATGAACTTGAAAGAGTCGTTACTTCGAGGCATCTATGCATACGGGTGAGTGGTCGACAGTTTTGCTAAGAACTGTTCGTTCATTCAATTGAATGTGAACAAAGTTCATTGAACAGAAGCTGACAAGTAATGTCGTACCAATTATTGTCCATCATAGGTTTGAAAAACCTTCAGCTATTCAACAAAGAGCGATCGTACCTTGTTGTAAAGGTTAGTACGTCTTAATTATCTTTTCTTGAACTCAACGAATATATTTTTCAAGTGTAGTTAATAACTTATAGCTGGTCATTGACCAGACTTTTGTATCTTCTTTTGTTTGCACCAATGAAAACGAAATGACGAAATTTTGAAACTGTAGACTGCTCATGGGTACAGGGAGTTTAAGTGACGATTGAATAACAATATCCCTCTTAATTTAAGAAAAACGAATAGGCATTTGTTGTGTTAGATATTCAGGTTAAAAGGAAAAAGTTGTGTAACAGTTATTGGATGACACTTGGCAATTCACTTGGTCTGTGGTCTGCAGTTCTTGCGGATGTCTTTAGAGTTGCGGGCCAGAAGATTTTAAATATTTGGTGTTCTTCATTTTGTTGGGCCATCTGTCCAGACATCGGTGGAATTGTTCAGGAGTAAATGCAAGGGCCTCCAAACGAAAAGTCCAGCTGAATTGATTGCTTTAGTCATTTACCAACATTCTCTCTCTGACCATCTTGGTGGACAACAAACGCTTGCTGTTGCTTCTTAAAGGGGCTAGGTCACGCAATTTTAGGCAATTTCAGCACTGATCGAATGGTCATAGAATTAACTAAAATATCAAAATAACTGTTCAAAACTATAGAAGAACTCTAACAAAATACAGGGAAGCCAAGAAGGGACATGGATGGACAAAACTGGAGAGAATTGAAATGGATTGAATTTGGGTAAATTTGAAAAACGTCGGCCCACCTTTTTTCAAATTTATATCAGTCCATATCAAAATGTCATTTACACAGCTGGAAAATCATTCTCAGTTGTTATGTGGCTGTGATTTTGCAAATGAAAAACTCTTAAATAAGTAATAAAGAAATATTGCTAGTGCTAATCACCCTTACTTGCAGTTGAAGACTGAATTGCGAAGGGCGCGGCTCACGACGTCGGGCTGAAAGCATACTCTGCCAATTTGCTCTGCCAATTTGACGTTTAGAGCTCATAATTAGCGAAATTAAACAAAATTACCAAAAATAACGTGACCTAGCCCCTTTAATGAAATTGTCTTCAGTAAGAGAGTTGTAGCAAGTCAGAATGTTTTAATTAAGATGTAATACTGTATCCAAGACATCTGAACAACTGAACACAAGGCAAATGTGACAGTAGCTCGTGTACCATGTCAACCCTATACTCTCTGCCATTTTGGCTATGTTTTATTGCTGGGGTGGGACTGGAAACAAAATATCTGAATTTTGACCAAACTGATAGTGACCAGAGCAGCTGGTTCAAGGTGATGTCATTTGGAGGTGGAAATTTTCCTCCAAGGCCAAAGCCTTTCATTAATTTTTTAACAGAAAAATTAATCCCAGTGCAAATCACTGCTAGTTTTCACATTTTCACTGTATTGGAAAGCAGCTCCCCTTCTTTTACAAAGTAAAAGAGCTGCTATTCCATCTTGAAAAACAATTTGTGTATGTTGCAATATGCTGTGACTTGTTTTGTGGCAATTAACAAACAGAGTTCAATTTATTGCTTTTGTAAGAAAAAGGAAATGGAAATCATGGGGGCCCAGTACCATCGTCTTTGTCAAAGGCTCAGTTTTGACCTTTTGACAACCTCAGTCTTTGGTCTCTAACTGAAAATTTAGTTGAGCTATTCATCTTATTGCTCAAGGTGAGAAAATCCAAAGAAAATTGAATGTGTCAAATTAGTCTGTTCTTTAGCAGATCATAGGCATTGGTCAATGACACAATGATTATTATTTCAAGTACAAGTGTGTAAAATGCTTGCAAGCTGTTCTGTTACTGTTCTTACATTTGACTGACAATAATCAAAATTGTTGTCTTTATGAAGGATATGATGTGATAGCTCAGGCTCAGTCTGGTACTGGGAAAACTGCAACATTCTCAATTGCCATCCTTGAGAAAATTGATGTGAGTCTTTTTGCATGCCAAGCACTTGTCTTGGCTCCAACAAGAGAGTTAGCGCAGCAGGTATGGCTTAAATGTCCTGTTTAAAACATCACAAAGACTTATGAAAGGATTCTTTGTGCGGGTTAGGCCGTATCCCAAATGGTAGTAATCTTCAACTTCAGCAGGAAAGTGCCACATGGTCAAAGAAAACAGACCTATATAAATGTCAAATGCTCATCTTCAAAATCTCTGCTAGTTTGTTTCAGGGGGAGGCAGGGCTGGGGTAGTGATGAGAGCACTCGCCTCCCACCAATTTAGCTTGGGTTTTGTTTCCTGGATTCGACACTATGTGTGGGTTGAGTTTGTAGGTTCTCTACTCTGCGCTGAGGGGTTTTTCCCCGGGTACTCCGGTTTTCCCCTCTCCTCAAAAACCAACATTTGATTTGATTTGTGTTAATTTGTTGATTTGAGTTTACATTGTCCCCAATTAGTGCTCCTGCGCTAGAAGGCTAGACACTCAAATAAAGTTCTTTTCCTTTCCTTTTCCTTTTTCCCTTCTTACATATGATGCTTAATCAGTGGTCTTGAAGATTTCTTAACTTCATGAGTTTTGTACAATTTAGTGAAATTTATTACTTTGTCAACTGATATCATTCAAACAAACAGTAATGGAATGCTTTAGTTTTGGATTCTAGGAGGTTTCTGCTTCATTGTTGAATTAAAATGTAAATACTAAAGGACTGGAAAAGAAGAGTTGTGCAGCAATTTTATATTGTGAATTTCGTTGTTCATGGTTACAGCTGTATCTAATGTCAGGTCACCTTAAAACCCTGTTGTTTGACTGTCAGTGACCTCAACCTTAGAATTTTTTTTGTTTCATTTCTTATGGCTTTAATATTGGGTTTGTTTATCCTACAGATTCAAAAGGTAGTTATGGCCCTTGGTGATTACATGGAGGCCAAGTGCCATGCCTGCATTGGTGGTACTGATGTCAAGGAGAACATGCTTGCTTTAGAGAAAGGACTTCACACAGTTGTTGGAACTCCAGGCAGAGTTTATGACATGATAAGTAGAAGAAGCCTTGGTAAGTACAGTGTTAAAAACTCCTGACATAGCTGTATGCCTAAGTCAGCAAATTATGCAGTAGGCTTTGCTATGACAATCATCATGTGATGACAACATTCCTAGTTTTAAGAAACTTGGTAGACAACTATCAAAGCTGTTATCTTCAGTGAGCAAATTTTAATTTAAGTGGTTACGGTATAATTGTATTTGTTAGAATTTCATAGACATAGTAAAATGCGCTGTGCACAGACCTCTGCATTGCTGGTGTAATGCTGTACCAATAAAGCCAGCTACGAAACTAGTCAGCTGGGAGCAGGTCAATTTGTTGGGCTCATGTGTTTCTGTGAAAGGAATGATGAATGAAAGAAATGAATGTTTGAATTGTGGGTTGAATTTTCTTTTGAAACAACTATATACTTCAAAAACCAGCTTTCATTGTGAGAAGTGTTAGGTACCATACATGATTAGTTACTTCTTCACCAAGGTTACTTCCAGTGAAGTAGCACTTTCCACCTTCTTAGAATTTGGTAAAATATACCTGGCAACTTATTTTGTTCCAGGTCTGACTTTAAGCCAGTGATTTATCGCTCTGTCTATATCAAAATGCTCTAGTTCAGGCCCTTCCATCATCACCAGCTGCTGAGACTGTAAAGAATACTGCCTTTGGCTCAATTTGTATCTTGTTTATGAATCTTTGAAATGTGATTCATTGTTGAAGGCTTCTGCTATAGCACAATATTGAAGAGACATCTTCTAATGGATTTGTTTGCAAGGATGCATAAAAAGCTTATGCAAAATCCACTCTGTAGGAATTGGCTCCCTTGCCTCTGGAAAAAAAGAAGTGTTGTAGGTGTTCACAACTTGTTCCTTTAGAGTGAGTTTCAATCGAGTGTCCTAAAACCAAAACCAAAGTAATTACTTTGGCCAATCAAAAAGGATGTAGACAATACGGTAAACCAAACAAAACTCGAAGTACATGTAATTACACATAGCCGACACAAAGCGTGGGAAAATGTACAGGGCAAGCCATGATTGGTTTCACTTCTGATTGGTTGAAAAAGTGGTGCGAGAACTTTGAACTAATCACTTAGTGAAGTAATCATGAACGAAAGCAATTCGCTAATTACTTTCGACACTTAAATGAAAACCGCTCTATTTCATTGTCTCCAAAATTAATGTTGCCCTAGTGGGCATTTGTGAAAGTCAAGCAATGTCATTATGGGCAGTGGCTTCTCCTCCAAGTTCCACTATGTTGCGTTGTTGTGTTTATGTGTCAGATTATGTTATACTCACAAAGTTTTCCTGATTGCCAGTTAGCTTTATGTCTTCAAATTTCTTTTACCAACGTTAAGTTTCTCCTGGAATTCTTTCATGTTCATTCCTGGGTTAACTTTCAAGGTGGACAGTGCAGTGACTGCTTTTTTCAACAACCTCTTGAATCTCAAAGATAAGAAATTCTTCTTTTTGGAGAATTATTGAAATCCCGGCAGTGACTGGCAAGAAGTAAAGGAAAAAAGTAAGATGAAGCTGACTGATGTATCTCTTTGGATAGGCTTTTGCTTGATTGGAATCTTTTGCCCTTTGTTCCCTCAGTGTGGCGATATTCAAGATGCAGTACCACAGTAGCCTGACTTTTCAGTGCAGAACGACATGTACTTTGCTTGCCAGCCATCTGACCTGTTTGACTGCATTAAAATGAGCAAGTTCAGTTTCCAAAAGATGCCTGATTTCCTTTATTTCCCTTCTTTGGTTAGGAAGGAGAAATGTTAATAATTAAAAATTCTCTTCAGTGTGCCCTCAAATTTTGCAATTTGTTGGCAAGAGTATTTTGCTTGCATCAAGAACTGCTAACTCTAGTTTAGGGGCAACACAGTGAATTCCAAGAGCTGGTGGGATAAATCCGTTCATTTTGCGCCGGGCTCCTCCTCATTGGCCAAGCATAACAGAGGCACCATCAAAATTTGCACAAGCTCAGCTGAGCTGTTGGTTGAAGTTTCTCAAAATTCAGAGTGACTGTTTCAAGACTTTTCTCAATGCTGCTGTAGATCCATGCTGTATTTCCACTGTTCAGTGGTACTATTTCAATTGACCTTGTAAAAGGCTTGAAATTCACAAAATGGTTTTCCTTTTTTTTACAATTGCATAAGCCATGGTAAACAGGCAGCACAATCTTTTCCTCTGATTTTCATCCACATTTAGAAGTTCTTTTCCTTTAGGTGTATCTTTCATTTCAGTTTTTGCCTTCTCTTTGGATTCATGTTGTATTCACATTCCAAAAGATTGGTGCTCCTGTGAATGCTGGTGACTCTTCGAAGGATCAACGCAAAAATTTGATGTACCACTAAACAAAAAGGGCTGGATTTGTCAGTTAACCCATTTACTCCTGGGGGTTCCCCATTGACAAGTAAAATCGCCTGGCGTTAGACAGAGTAAAATACTAAGTATGGCCAGTTTAGGGATGAATGGGTTAAAGATGGATATTTCCTGCACGTTTGGCAGGATGGTACACCCTTTGACTCTTCATATTCCACCCGCGACCATTTTGTTTTCCACTGTGTAAGAAATGAACGTTTTCGTTGTATATCATACATGTAGTTGTTGTTTTTGGTCTGGCCCCCTGGAACTCTGTTCATGCTCATCTTCAGTATCACCTCCTTTCTTTTCCTGCATGATGCCAAAGCTTAAGAGGCTCATTATTAAAAGAAACAAAAGAACAGCATTCATGAACATCATTCTTCTGTGTGTGGAAGGGAATGTAACATCACTAGTTTCATGGGGCTCAAAAGAGAATGGAAATGGGAAAAACACTATCACAATACTGTAAGTTTCCATTCATTGAAATTTACAATGACAAAATACACTCATACCTTAGAGAGCTGCTCAGTATTATTGTACATTTATTTTTCAGATCCTAGAAATATCAAGATGTTTGTGTTGGATGAGGCTGATGAAATGTTATCAAGAGGCTTCAAGGATCAGATCTATGATATCTTTCGGAAGTTGCCAAGTTCAGTACAAGTAAGACATTGTGTTTGTGGTTCTTGATAAATTCATGTTGTTAATACAAGTGAGAAACTTATAGTACAGGCTGCAGGAATAGCAGCACTTACACGCACGTAAAATGTGAGCATTATGGTGGATTTACACATGAAATACATGCGCGCAATGCAAGTGTAAATATTTGCACGAGCTTTACATGCACCTCAATTACACGCAAATTGAGTGTAATTCCGATAAGCAATGCGTCTTTTGTTATTCATACACGCAAACTGCATGTATTTTCCCCACAGAAAAATTCCATGTTAAGAAACTTCAATTCGTGAATTCTGCGGCAAAACCAGTTTTCTGATTTTCATTTGAGTTTGATTGGAAATTTCCACACCCTGACCAATCTGTCCCAAAAAAACTTTATTCCAACCAAAGTCTGATGTATAAAGTAGATGAATAAAGTATTCAACTAAAGGAAATGCACTCTAAAATACCAGTTATTTTTTTATAATTCAATAGTTTTCTCAAACATTAACAAATAACTACTTCCGTTGACAAGAAACAGAGTTTATATACATGGATATTATCTTCTCAGCTGCAAACTCAACCCACAGAAAAAAAATCCAAGCATTTAAAACTGTAACTTTCTCGATGAATAAACCAGAATTTGGTTTGATACAGCTGTAAGTCTAAAGTTGTCATGAAAAATCTCGCAATAATCAGAAACTAGGTAAAGTGCAATGGCAACCATCTGCAAATTCAAGATTGCTTTCTCGTAAGTAGTGGTCAGATTTCATGACCTTCACTAGAAGCACAAAGTATTGTTATCACAAATAAATTTATTGTGTGGTTTGAATAAAAAAACTTACACAAATAAAAAACCTATTATGATGAAACACTAACTTCTTAGGATTGCTTATATATAAGCCAGGAAAAACTTGCATAAGGATGTAATTATTTTGTTTTGTTTAAGTAACAACATTCCATACAAATGAAAACCGGAATCTTCATAACAAATCTATTTAGAAAGCTACGCAAAATTAATGACGTCCCCAAAAGAAAGGTCTGGTTACCGGTAGCATTGGGGTGCCTCTTCTTGTTATGAATAAAGTGGTATTGAGAATGCAAATTTGAGAAACGTAGGCAAAGCAAAGTCCTGTATTGAGAAATTTCGTAATAGCGAAATGTGTAAGAATTGAACACAATTTCTTGTCGTCATTATGTGGATTATAGTAAGGGAAACTGAAAATAATTTTTGTTTGGAGACCCTCGTAACAGTTTGATTAATTGTTTACGCTTTTCTGTGCAGACCAATGATTACAACTTTTGTTAGTTGAAACTCATTGATGCAATCCAATGAAATATTAAGATATTGCATTGAGAGATAAATCGTAGGTGAACGCAAAGTTGATAATGAAGGGAAAATCCACTAAAAAATCTTTTCCTCACCGCAGTCATTTCGCTATGTCGTGTTGTCGCTGTCAACTTTTTTCCACAACTTTTTGGTTGCTTGTTTACGAGATATTAAGCCACAATTCCTCTTTAAATACTCCAAAGATATTAATAGGATTTGAAGAAAATCAATTTGTTGAAACTCTTTAATTGTTATAATCGCACCTCCAGATTTGGACGATGTGAAACCGATAAAAATTAGGTGTGAAAGCGAAGCTTCAGAAAGGAAGAGTGTATTCAAAACGTAAACAGTCAAGCTAAAAACCGTTGAATAAAACGAACTCTTGATAACATCACTACTTTAATACTCATACACACATGTGAACTATGAAAGAAGGTTGAAATTGAAAAGGGAAATTCCCCTGAAGCATGACTCAGTTCATTGTTCTTGAACTAGGTCCTTTTTAAATGACGTATAGTCTGAAGTCACTTGGCAATGTCACACTGGGGACAACCCCAATGATCCTTGCTTCGATGTATAATCATTATTACTCACCAAAGAAAGTAGCAAAAGCACTATGAAACCAATTGTCTAACATATGTAGCAACTCTAAAGTCTTTAATTTTCAAGAGGTATTCAGGCGTGTAGCAAAGGAAAAGCTAAGCAGGCTTATTTATTTATCGAGCCAGCTTTTTACTTAACTGCATCTGTAGGAAATCACCCCATGTCTTTGTTTTCCAGCACAATTTGAGCTGGTGGTAAGCTGTCTTTCAGCCAGTGAAATTTGCTGGCAGCCGGGGCTTAGCAACAACCCTGAGTATTCAGGCTGCTGCACTTGACCTAGTTCTTTGCCCTCATTTTTTTGCTCTTGGATCAGAAAGTTAATTTCAACCCCTGATTTTTGAATAAAACTTGTTTAAAGGTATTTTCAATGAAACCAGTTCGCATTTTTTCCTATTCAACTTTTTTTTAGGTTATTTTGCTTTCTGCAACAATGCCTGCTGATGTGTTGGAAGTGACAAAAAGGTTTATGCGAGAACCAGTACAAATTTTAGTCAAGAAAGAGGAATTAACCCTTGAAGGTATCAAGCAGTTTTTCATCCTTGTGGAAAAAGAGGTAGGTGTAGAGTTGATCATTGGGCATACATGTGAAACAAGTGATGACCTAGTCTCAAACCATTTTCGAGCTAAAAAGCAACCTATTGTTGATCATCCAACTTTGAATATTTATTTAAATAGTCCATGTTCTCTTTGTAATTTCTTAGGACTGAGTTCCTTTATTGTTTCTAGGTCTTTTGTACCCAAAAGAAACAAAAACACCATTTTTAGAAACAACATACTGAATTGACAAAATTTAATGAAGAATTTGAATTTCTCTGATTAGGTAATCATTGAATTTTGAACAAACTTACTTTAGTAACTTTGTTCTCTAGGATTGGAAACTTGACACCCTGTGTGATTTGTATGAGACTTTGACAATCACTCAAGCTGTGATTTTCCTAAATACTAGAAGGAAAGTAGACTGGCTTACTACTAAAATGCAAGAGAGGGACTTCACAGTCTCGTCTATGGTATGTCATTGACCTTGTAGTTATTGTTATCACTCCTGTCTCTGTTATTAAGGATCATGTTACATTGCAGGGTTTTCGATATCTTTTCAAAGTACCACATTTGATGATGAAAGTACCAGACATGGTTATTTTCCATTGTAAAACGTGAATTGCAAGTACACTGGGAGTGAACCCTCAAGGAAGTTTGAAACTCTCAGAAATGCTGTTTACATTCTTGAGATTGGACTTGAATGAAATGCCATCAGATCAATTATTCCGTTTAGGAAGCAAATATTAAATTCTAAATAATATGGCGATGTGACTTGTTAGCTTGAAGGTATTGTGTGATTGTCTTGTGTTTCTTCAGTCCATGGACTTGGATATCTCCCCAGGCCGAGATACTCGAGTTCAAAAAGGAAAAATAAGAAGCCAACGAATCTGAACATTTATAGTGTCAAGGTACTGGACCTGAAATGTTTAACAACTGAACAAAACGTCTGGCCCACGGTCTCAAACAAAAACCCTGTACATTGCAATATGTTTCGTGTGGGAAGGTTCCGATTTCTTTTGTTCATGAGACTGTTTAGTTGGTCCATTGTAAGATAAGGCATTCAGGTCTTTAAGCACCAAAGATGAAGAATTTGAATTTCATTTTATTTCAGCACCAAAGCTTATTTGTTGAAAAAGTGGTTACTGCTTATCTTTAATTACTTAAATGTTACAATTAGGTAATGTTTCAGGGAAAAAAAATTGTACTTGCACTTTGGATTTTCGTTTGTGGAAGTGGCAGAAGCAGTAGCCTCTCCCATGGGGATTTTTCCCCTGTCCACAAAGACCTGTTTGCTGGACCTGAGTATTTCTTTCTCATTGTTTTTTCCTTGAGAAATTTGTCAGCCAAGACAGGGATATTAGTGACTTCAAGAATAGTGGTTGGGTTTGTGTGATGAGTTTACAGAGACCTAGGGAGAGTATGGTAGAAAGGCAGGCATGCATTTTATTGCTCTTGCAGAAGGTTCTGATAGCAGAGGAGTACTGTCTTTTACAAAAAACGAATCAGTGCAGGGCAATCGCACAGTCGTGAGTAGGAGTCCTTCACAGCTGCTCAAGCTGGTTTATTAACGGTGGTGGTCACTTTCACTTATCATTAAACTCATCAAATAAGATGAGCTTGGGGTTAGGTGCCTGGAAGAGCTGTGATGGCACGCATGTCCACACACAACAAGGGGGAGACATGGTAAGCCTACCACAGTCCACCACCAATCCAGAACCGGTTCCTGAAGAACTGGAGGGACAGTGGTAGAGAGACCATGGAACCCTGGACTCCCAAAAACAGACCAGGCACTGCACCCCACCACAAACAGCCAAATAAACATACCTGCAACTGTCACGCAAGGAGCGGCGAAAAATTGGCCAACGCCTCTGAAGGCGTGCGAATGTACATTTGGTTGGCATTGCTAGTCCAACGTCCCAGCTTCTGAATGACGTGATCCGGAATGCCATTCCTCACTGCAACTGTGGCTGCGCCTATCCTGAAGCTGTGACTAGAGAAATTCCCAGGAATACCCGCAACCTCCAATTTCTGACGCAACCAGGAGGTAAGCAGTGATCGCGTCAAAGGCGAACCAAATTGCAGTAAAAAGAACAGACCAAGTGAGTTGCCTCTACGTACCAAGTATGCAAGGACTGCTTCCACTGCACACATGGGTGGCTGAGCCCGCCCAATATGGATAAAACAGCCTTGATGGAAAGGATCCGTTTTGGAGGCCTTGATTCACAAACGCAAGAACTCCTGAGCACACAGCAGCAAATGTCGCACTGCAGTCAAATCAACTCAAGCGTTCTCTGACGAGCGGATTAATGAGTTCTTTATTTGATGTCAGTAATCATTTCAATAATCTGTTCGGCGGATGAATAGTGCAAAATTCAAATCAAGCCAAATCCGGTGCCAGGCCAGGATAGATACGACAGCTTCGGAACAGAAGAGAATATGCTTCTGGAACCATCCCAGCCCCTCAACATGCGCCGCAATAACCACTGGAAACAGCTGCTTGTAAGCGAGCAAGAGCGGGATTTGTTCGCTGGCCCATAAGCCATTGAACCACTGAGTCTGGTAGTATGCCCCATAAACCCCCTGCCCCTGCAGTGTCAGAGGTGACTTCTGGATCCACAGTGGGGGACAAACTGGGAAACAGCCAGAAAGTCACCCCGTGCGATTGCAAGAGGAACTGATGGTGCCATTGCAAATATGACTGAAACTCTTCATTCAGGCGGATTGGATGACCTGTCCTCCGGAAACATCTGAGTAGATCGATCATGCGTCTGACGAAAGTCCTGCCGAGCCAGACAACCTTATCGGCATGGTGCAGATGAGCTATCAAAGACTCAAGCTGTTGCCTATTACACCAGCGCCAAGACACCCAAGATTTTTTCAACTGCCGTAAAGAATCCAACTTGTCAGATGGGAGTCGAGCTGTTTGCGTGACAAAGTCCAACTGTGCCAGTACCCTCCTGGGGAGAGCAAGTCAACTATAACCAACGACGTAGACGGACCTTCACACTTTTTGGGATGGAGCGGCAGACCCCAATGCTTGCACACCTCCAACGCAGTAGACAAATACTGGGCAAAAATGGGTGAAGCGGGAGGTCCAGCTAAAATAAAATCATATAAGTAATGTTCTAAGTCAGGAACATTGTAATTATGACTAATAATCCGTTTCACAAGGGAAGCTACCGAGTTGAAAATGAAAGGAGCAGAGCGCAAGCCAACGTGGAGCGTCAAGTCGACGGAAAACTGGCCCCGCCACTTGAGGGCAAGTAGAAAACGGTCTTTAGGGTGGACGGGAATGTTAAGGTAAGCCGCCTTCACGTCAAACTTTGCCATGAGAGCACCGCGGCCATTCTTGGCAACCATGTGGATGATGGCATCCACGTGAATATATTGTAAAGAAAATGCTCAGGGTCGATCCCATCATTAACGGTAGACCCTCCTGGGGAGGGCAAGTCAACTAAGCCTCCACTTGCCTGGTTGACCTTCCTTGGGAATAACCCCAAAGCTACTGATGTGCAGGGGCTGCAGGGGAGGAGAAGCAAAGGGTCCAGCTACCCTCCCACGAGAGACTTCCTTAGCCAGATACTCGTCAACAACTTTAAGCATGCATTAAGGCCGAGAGCTCATTCTGTTTGGCCGACTTAAGCTTGGTATTGTGGCTAAAGCCCAAGCCTGGCGCAAACCCTCCACAACGTAGTCTACCTTGCAAACTGCTCTTCACATAAAGGGGGGAACCCATCTTCTGGTGGAAGGCTGGGAGGAGCTAGAGTGGGAGACAACAATTCAGGCAAACCACTGCTGATTGAATGCCATTGAATGGCACAAAAATAATCATAATAAAATAATATCGGTAATAATAACAATAAAAGAAACGAGATAAACAAACAAGCAATCACGCTAAATATGAAAGGCACAACAAAAGTCCATAATATCGCATAGACACTGTAACAATGTTAATTAGTTCCGCCGAGATTTGACCTTATCACGAGGGGCAGAGGGTGAGCGCGAACGGCGAGTAAGCTCAGCCCCTAAAATAACCAGGACAGGCAGAGGCCCGGTGGTTGCCTACACAGTTACTGCAACGATGAGAGTACTTGCACGCATAGTAGGGCAAAGAACATTGGCCCCGGTTCCAGGACTTGCAAACGATCATTGCTGCAGGAGGGCCAACCGCTTCCATGGATTGTGGGAACACAGTTCCTGAAGATGAACGTGCTGAAGCTCCTACTGCATGGGAATTATACAGTTGCACGTTTATAGAGGACCAATCGGTGAGTTTGATGGCTGCGGCATGCTCTCTGAAGGCCTGATGATATGTCAGCCAAACTCGGCCGGCAAACTGACGATAGGTGCGCAGAATGAGCAGTTCGTATGCCGCTAAATCGCGCCAACAATGTGTGCAAAATGAAGTTAGGACCATGGCGAAGAGTGTAAATGCCTCCACCCAGCGAAAAATGCCCACAGTTTGACGCCAACGTCGTTTCGTGCCAGAAGTTAAGATGACCCGCTCGTCGAGTAAAAGTTGAGGCTCAGCTTTGATCTGAACTAAATTGGCCGCCATTATGTCGCTCAGATCTACATATTTGCCAGCTGAGATTTGCGCTACCAACTTAGCAGGGATTGGGGCAAAACCAGAACCGACCACGAAGTGCTGATCTAAAACTGGCGCAGGCATGGGTGGAACGCTCGGAACGCAAACGCCGAAGGAAGCACACGATTGTGGACAAAGCTTTGGTGACTGGTGGCAAATTAAAGGTGTTCACAAATAAAGGCACAAGTAATGATGATTACCTAAGCCGTCGGAGGGCTGTAAAGTGCGAAAGCCAACTCCTGATGAAAGCAAATTGTCCCCTGTTGCTTCACGATGCGGGCAATTTTGTGAAAACTTTGAAAATATGCGTGAAATTAATCTTTAATTGCCCTCAGGCCCATGGGATTGCATATACAAATTGTATTATGACCTGACATGATTACTTCTGAGGGAGCCTATCTCTTATAAGCCCGGTGGTTTCCTTTGGGTATTCTCGCCATTAGCTTGTTAAAAATTTCTGACATTCGCTGTCACAAGAATGGATCATAATTATATCCTTTTTCCCTTACTGGAAGATTGAACCATTTTGGTTGGTTTTTTTTTTTTTGGGGAGGGGGGGGGGGTTTCGGTGACATCTCCTCCTGACTGACCCAAAATTTTTAACCCACTCACAACGCAAATCACAACGCAAATGCCCTAGGAATTGTCTGGCGTTAGACAGAGTAAAATCTACTAGGACTCACTCTCAGGGATCAGTGGGTGAACTAAAAGAAGAACAAAATCCAGCCATTACCGTTATCCGTTTTAAATGTAGACAAGTTACATTTGACTGGAAAAAGAATGCTTAGTTTACTTGGTAAAGAACCTTTGGGCCATTGTGATTCCGATTTTTATGTAGGTTTTTCATGGTACGGTATGCTTACCATCTTGACTGTTATCGAGAGTATGAGACACACCGTCTCAGTTGTATCACGGCCAGGTTTAATTAAGGCCTGTTTTGCATGACATGACCAACACTTTCATCAGAAGGCAGTATGATGATAATAGGCCATTTCCGAGTTCTTGCCTGCCTCATCTTGAAAGCGAGTCTAAGTGCGAAGTTTTTGTTATGAAAATTTTTTATTCATATGTAAAGTAGAACTAATTACCATCACAAAGACTTCGCACGTAGACTCGCTTTGAAGAGGAGGCAGACTTGAACTCGGAAATGGCTTATTGTGCAAGGTCTTTCCTATAAAGTTTGATTTATCCCCACTGGCTGCCTTAAATTTTACAGCATGGTGATATGGATCAAAGGGAGAGGGATGTCATTATGAAAGAGTTCCGGTCTGGTTCCAGCCGAGTGCTCATCACTACAGACTTGCTGGTTTGTGCATTGTCCTTTCCTTATCTTATTCTTGACCTTATCCAGGTGATCTGGTGACTTCGGAGGACTGGGGAGAAAAAGTTTAACGCCGTATCCCACAACCGCGCGCGGCCTTATTTTCGAATTCAACGTGGCAGAGGCGAGGTTAGATCTTGTCGGGTCTACTTGAATGTTCATTCAAAGGCCGTTTACACGACAGAAAAATTTGGGTCCGGACCCGTCAAAAAAGCGGTACGGACCCATGACTTTTGTAAAGAAACACTGGAGTTTCTACAGGACCATAGGCGCTATGGCCCTGTAGAAACTCCAGCATTTCTTTGCAAACGTTATGGGTCCGTACCGCTTTTTTGACGGGTCCGGACCCAAATTTTTCTGTCGTGTAAACGGCCTTTCAGTAACAGGAAATCTGGTAGACACGTAATGATCTGTTGAGTTTTGGCGATGGCAATACTGCAGGGAGTTTGGAAACAACACCTAAGGCCGCGTGCGGATGTGGGATACGGCGTTAAAATTTTTCTTCCGGGTCCTCTAAATTACGTTACCAGATCACCTGGATGTATTTGTAATTCATTTTAAATAATATAAAGGTTGAAGAAAAATAACATTAAAAATGCACTTGATCGTGAAATGAGATGGCCTAAAGAGTGTAATAAGATTTTTTATCCTTCATGTAAAGGAAAGCAATGGAAGCTCGTTCTTTCTTCTTTTCTTAACTAGGCACGTGGTATTGATGTGCAACAAGTGTCCTTAGTTATAAACTATGACTTGCCGGGAAACCGAGAAAACTACATTCACAGGTAATAAAACTTGATCTTACTTTCTGGGTGCTTCAAACAATGATCCTTAAGAAGGACAAAGAGCAACTCTGCATCAATCAAAATCCCCAAGGTGTGACTTTGATTGATTCGTTAGTGTAAGGTTAAATGTACTGGTAGTTGATCGTTGGTTCCTATGTTCAAGTGAAAACTGGCCTCGTGTGTTCACATGCCTTTAAGCCGCGGCTACACGAGCGACTTTTTGCTCGCGCCGGTGATGCGATTTTTTTCAAATTTTGCCTTGTCAGGGGGGTGCGCGCGAGGGTGGCTACACTTGTGACAAATTTTGGCGACAAATTGAAGGCCATATTTCAAGAGACTCGGGCACTATAAACAGACGTTCCTCCTTTAATTTCATTGGCCAAATACTCTTCAGTCGCGTTGCAAGCGCGGGCAAAAAGTTGCAGGGTGGCTACACGGGCAACTATCTCTGCGATTTTGTCGCGAAAGTTTCAACTCTGGCGACTTTTTTCTTGCGATTTTTTCACCTGTCGCGTCGCCAGTTCAAGGGTGGCTACACCTGTGATTTTCATCGCGCGCTGGCGACGCAACAAATTTCAAAACATCACTCGTGTAGTCGCGGCTTTAGTCTTCTAATCAACACTAATTTGCATATTTGTAGGATTGGTCGTGGTGGACGGTTTGGTCGTAAAGGCGTGGCCATCAACTTCGTGACCAATGAGGATGCTCGTAGCTTGAAAGATATTGAACAATTCTACCACACAACAATTGATGAAATGCCAATGAATGTGGCAGATCTTATCTGAGCACTTAAGTGCAAAATGTTGTGCTTCGGTACTGTAGCTTCGAGCAGTCTTAATGCTAAAACTGAGAAAAATTGCAAAAGTATCAAACCTCAAAAAAAGACCAGTGATTGTTGTCAAAATATCATACCAATTATGGCTGTGGTATGATGAATACCCGCACAGGATGTGTCAGAAATGAAGATGTGTTGGTTTACACATAAATCGAAAAAAAAAATTTCCAACGAAGAACCAGGCGCTGAACCAAAAATGGCGATTCTAGTTTTAATAAAGTTTATATTTAAAGAGTTAGCTTGCTTGGCGTTTGGCATGTGTCGTGTGTTCTTTTGTTGTAATGTGTTAGCCCCAACCTTGTATATTGACTCTTTTTTGCTCTGGAAATTTTAAGTAGGGTGAAGCAAGAGTAGGTATGTTATGCTGTCATTCTCTTCTAGTCAATAAAGGAATATTCAAAACTTGATTCAGTGTCTGTGCATTTCCTTGTTTGCGTTGATCTGCTTGGCTATTTTGGGGATCAAGACCAGGGGTGTGCGGATCGGTTTTGTAGGCCCTAATCAACAAGACGTTTCTTTAAGCGTTTTTACGATGTGGCGCAGAAGTAGGGAGATACATTTTGGAAGAGAGAGTCGAGTGATATTCAAATATGCCAAGTACGGAACAAGCGCACGCTCAAGCGTAGGTACAGGTGGCGACAGTCCGTGCTGGCAGGATAGGTCCGCAAGGCGTGCGTGTAGTTACTGCGAAACTGCTCGAAATGAAGGCTCATTCGGGCAAAAATGCACGTGTCAAACACACAAGGGAAGAAATGAATCACACGTCGAAAGTTTTGACTACCTTTGTGGTTTTGTGTTCTCCTAATGTGTTTTCTTGTTGAAAATCCTAAGTTATCTCTTTCCTGCTTCGCAATGAAACAACAAGCTAAACATAAATTGCCTTTTTTAATTACGCAGTGTCCCACAATAAGGCAGGTTGGAGTTCCAGAAAAATCATGCATTAGGATAGCAAGATCATAATTCATATTTCCTTCCCTTTCTTCAAAATTTTCTTGTTGATCGAAAAAAATTGACAACAGGAAATTATTTTCGATATGAAGTCTCAAAAATACACGTGACGAACACGAATGGGTATAGGTAACGAATTATAAATTGAAAGTTTTAACTACCTTTATGGTTTTGGGTTCTGATGAAGCGTTTTCTTGTCGGTAGTGTAAACCACAACTGCAGAATACAGCCCTAAAAATAATTTGCCTTTTTTGGTAATTCGATCAATCGAATTTATATGGTAGTGTCCACAACATGGAAAAAATCATGGTTCAAAAAATCATGCCCCAACACAGCACCCATCGCTTTGGTTGCACCACTGCGTGTTATAAATTCGGATTTTCATTGAATTCTTTTTGAAGGTGGTTGAAGCCCCTCGCAGACGGAAGTCTTCTCCTGGATCGATCTATAGTTAATTAGTCGAGCAATTCTTCACAACTTCTCGCCACTCATCTCCGTCATTCATGAGGGCAGGCAAATCTTCTAACTGGATGTTCAGGTCTCTAGTAATGCTGTCCAAGAAGCTAAATGTTCTTCTTCCTCTGTTAGGACATTGGAATCTCATAAGCAGAACGTCGGAG
>OX421454.1:37849009-37856509 GCA_949126865.1 Montipora capitata
TCTGACCCCTGTAGCAATATGCACTTACATACACTCATACGCACTGACTTAGCCACACATATCCACTGAGCTACACTTAGGCACACAGAGAATACATTTGATTTTAAGTCTTATGAAATGATAATTCAGAGGAAGTCAGAGAACATTCTCTCTTGACTAATGTAGTGTGGTTGGTTGTTATTTCTTTAGCTGTTGGATCCATCTCCATGACTGATCAGAGTGATGATGAGTTTGACCATGATAATTTAGTTGAGGCAAAGGTGGGTATGTTTATTTATTTATCTACTTTTTTGTTTTGTTTTTTATCTCTATAACTGTTGCAACATAATATAAACAAATATTACACAAAGAGGGCGAAAGGGCCTAAAATAGTTGAGACTAATACTAGCCCTATGTTATAAATTACAATGGTTTTCATTTTTATTTTTACAGGAGATTGTTTTTTATTACGTAGGAAAAGAAAAGAAAGAAGACAATAAATACAAAATAAACATAAACTTTAAACAAAAGACACAGGGTACCAGCACAGACATCACAGACATTATTAAGATAAAGCAATATTGTACATGAGTCTGAGCAAAACAATTACATTTGGAATGGTTATTTAGTATTGGGAAAAGTATAATGTGAACATTTCTTTCTTTAAAAGTTTTTTGTCAGGTTTAGTTCGAATAGAAAGAAGATTGTCTTTCCAGAAATGTTGACCAATTACAGTGGGACAGAATTTTCAGATATTGATTCGAAAAGGTAGAATTTGAAGAAGCTCAGTGGAGGAGCTGTGACTAGAATAATCAAAAGACCTGAATGTAATTAAATTATATCAAAAAAATTTAAAGACCAACATTTAATGTAGTGAGCAAGGCTGTGCTCTAAGGAAAATTTCGGGGAGCCCTTCGGGCTCCCAAGCATTTCAGCTGGGGTGCCCAGCCCCCCAAGTTGGTGGCCCGAATTAATTAATTATTTAATTAATCAACAATGCAGCAAGATCTTCATCCATCTCTCTCTCAGCAGAACATTGCTGCTACTGCTCTAGTGATCGTCGAACTCGCTAGTGCAAGAAAAACCCACAACCTGTCAAATCTTTCACGCCATACTTGAGAAAGACGAGAAAGGTGGCAATAGGGCCATTTGTATGAGAGAAAATAAGCCGGGGCTTACTCTGACCGCGGCGTACATTATACGCGAAAGGAACTATTTATACACCCTTTTAATAAGTCTGATATATGCCGTTTTCCGCTAATGACGTCGAACTCGTGCTTTCAAATTTTATTCAGAAAGGTACAAAGGCTTAAAACAACAAAAGAAATCGGAAAAGTTTTAAGCCTTTGTACATTTCTGAATAACATTTGAAAGCATGAGTTCGACGTCATTAGCGGAAAACGGCATATATTAGACTTATTAAAAGTGTGTAGCTAGGATAAGCCGCGGCTTGAAAAAGCTGTGAACGTACATTTTGTACCATTTATACGGGGTGTTCGCGTCTTATGTAAGCCGCGGCATATTTTCTCTCGCATAAACGTCCCTTTCCCTTTTTTATTTCGTTATTTCATATACAGGGGAAAAACAACCATAACCTAAATGTATTTTAGCCAAGCAGGCGCAGCTGCGAAAAATCGTAAAAATATTAAATTTGCATAAACTGCGATTCCCGGGTTCACACAAAAGTAAATTGTACCGCTTCGCCTGCCGCGCTTTACCGCTGTCAGAGCAGAAGTAACAACTCTTTTTTAAAACTATAACCAAGAAATGCCAAACTCCACGTTCCAAATTTAATGCAATTTTTTGAGTAAAAATCGAAATTCGTGCGGCCGCCGGCCGTCACGTGCAAAGTCACGGATTATGTTACATGTGAAATCATGTGGAACGGCCTTTAAACCGATTGTTTCGTACGAAGAAAAAACATTTTGTGAGAGGTTTGGTAAACTGTAACCACCAGCATATTAAAATATTTAGCCGCCTTATCTGCTAGAAATACAATACGCCAGAGTGCCCGGCCGGGCGACCAGGTAATTTTTCTCACTCGCCCGAAGCCAAATGTTAGTCGCCTCAGGCGACCGGGTGCCGTTAGAGCACAGCCTTGAGTGAGGGGTAATATGTTCACGGATAGGAACATCGGTTATAATTCAAACAACCTTATTTTTGTAGTTTCACAGCATCAGAAATTAAAGTGGAAGTGTCATAGTTTAATATTCCCCCACAGCGTACAACCATTATGTTAATTAATTAAGTAGGGATAGATAAACGAGAAGTACATGTTAATTAGTGTACCTTTGCCTAGGAATTGCATGATCCTTGCATGACATTAATATTCTTGCAAATTTTTGAGCAAATTTATTCAATATGATCATGCCAAGAAAGATGACAGTCAATAATAATTATTAGTCCTTGATATTTGACATTGAAAGAGTAATCCAAGTAGTGACCAGCTAAGCATAAAGGAGGAAGTACTGTACCTGTAGGTAATTTCTTTCGAGGTTGAAAAATGATATACTTATTCTTAGAGAGATTTAAGGTTAATTTATTTGCACATACCCAGTAATACACTTGAAACAATTCAAGGTTAATTTGTTGTGTTAGCATGTCAAGATCTTTTAATACCACATACATTGAGAAAGTATCATCAGCAAATAGTCAAACTAAGAAGTAGTTCTAAGTCGTTCCAACAAAGTCATTTATAAATATGGCAGAAAAAGGAGTGATCCTAAAATCTATCCTTGTGGAACACCAGTGTGCTAACGGTTTGTAGGTCTGAAAACTCAAAAGGAACCATTAACAAAAACTCTTTAATTGTCTCCTTTTTCGTAGAAATGACTTAAACCAATGATTTTCAGTACATTTAACAGATTTGTGATGATTGACTGTGTCATTTAAGGCCTTGCTAAGATCTAAAAACCATGTTGCAGCAAGTTCTCCACTGTCAACGGAGACTCTTTGTAATTTCTTCAATAAGATTGAGGAACAACTTAATAACGGAGACTCTTTGTAATTTCTTCAATAAGATTAAGGAACAACTTAATAAGCAGGCCTTGAGGACGGTTTTGAATAGTAATAGCGACTATGAAACTTTACTTAGAATAATAGGGTCTGTCAATCTTGAATCTTCTCGTGTTCAGAATATGCTAATTACTACGTATAAGACTCTTTATGGCATTGCTCCTCCATATCTCAAATCACTACTAAAAGAACGAAAAGTGGCATACAACCTCAGAGGTACCCTAAAATTGAATCTACCAAGAGTTACCACAACTACCTATGGATTACAATCGTTCAGATATGCTGCTACCCAAGTATGGAATATGCTGCCTGATGACATAAGAACTTCTGAATCTCTTATTGCTTTTAAGCGCGCTATTCAAAATATTACTGCGTAGATTATATGTGTATATTAATGTGTACATAAGCGGATTATTACATTTATATTTTTATTTTCTTTTTATATGTATTAATTTTACTCGGAGACACTAGCTCTCTCGAGCTACTCTAAATCTGAGTTTAAATAAAGTTGTATGTATGTAGTTGTATTACTTACAGGCCTAAAACCATATTGATTGGGGCTGATAATAAATATGGAAAGAAATATGGAACATTAATTGATTATAAACACATTTGTCCAGGATTTTGCTAAGAGCAGGGAGTACAGAGATTGGATGATAATAATGTTAGGTAGTAACTGTGAACCTCGTTTGAAGACAGGAATGAGCTTTGCTATTTTAAGACTGTCAGGAAACATGGCTTGAGTTATATGATTTAGAGGTCTAATGATTTTTAAGGCTGCGATGGAAAGTAAGAAAGGATGAATTTGATCTATACCAAGGGGTGTTTTCCTGTCAAGATTTTCCAGGGTACATTGTTCCCTCTGTGTATCCTATTGGGCAAAGATGTTGGTGGCTTTTGCTTAATTTGGTTGAACAACCCAAGGCAAGGAAACAGCTATTCAATGTTACTGTTTTCAGGAGCTGCAGCCCTGTTTTGCTCGCAGAGAAGTAGATGGTTATGATTATTCTCAGATGTTATGTTGTTTCAAGTATCCATCTGGAAAATTTCAACTTCTTAAACTAAGGATGGAATGGCTGATCCTATCCACTTATGCCTGATCAGAAAGCAGGGTTAATTTCCTGGTGATTGGTTTTAGTTCCATTCGTAAGATTACTTAAAAGTTCTAAGCCTGAAGTGAAATCACTTCTTGTGCTTAATTTGTGTGAGCAGAAAATGGTGTGGTGGATATTGTTTGAACAAATTATGTTATTTTTATTTATTGATTGATTAACATTTGAAATTGGGACATGAGAGAGAGAGAGAGAGAGAGAGAGAGAGAGAGAGAGGAGAAAGAGACAAAAAGCCAGTGTAATCAAGCTCTTCGGAGAGGATATAAACATGAGGTTTGTAAGGTGATCAGTGTGATCTTTAGGTGTACCCCACAAGTTCGGTACACCTTTAACAATTAATACACCTGTATAGCAGAGTAATTCTCTGCTATTTGAGGAGATTGTGAATTAAGTTGAAGCAAAGTGAAGTAAAATAAGTTGAAATGAAATTTTGGTTTTATGATGAGAGGAGAAAATTAGAGGTACATCTGAATGACCTCTCAATGAATTAAGCAGAGAAACAAAGACTTGACTCTCATATGTAAATGCTCTTGCCACTGGTCCAAGCCTCCCTCCCGTTCCCCCAAGAGGTGTTTTAAACAAATATCTCACTTTCTGATGTTTGAGCACTGTGTTCCTTAGGGAGCTCCTGGAAGTTATACAAAGCCACAAGAACCACCAGCAGGTAAGGAACGTCCTGGGAGACCCACAGGCCAAGAGATGCAAAATCAGAAAAACAATGATGTTCATGATGAGGATGATGATGACAGAGATGATGCAAGTGACAGTTCTGATGATGATGAGGACGATGATGAGGATGATGTGCATGGAACTGCTATGGAAGGGTACAATGTAGTTTGGATAATCTCGTAATGAGCACTGAGTGGTGCCTGGGTTAAGAAGGTGTTTAACAGGGTTGCTGATGACAACTTATCGGGTGAAATCAGAAGGCTTTTGTTTACCTGGGGACCAACCTGCATTTCCGGCTTCATGTCTGCCTCCTCTTCAAAGAGAGTCTAGGTACAAAGTTTTTGTTATGAAAATTAGTTTTCATTAATTTATAAAGTAGAACTAATTACCAGTACCATCACAGTAACTTTGCACTTAGACTTGCTCTGAAGAGGAGGAAGACATGAACTCAGAAATGGCCTATTAACTTGGCCCTGGTTCATATAAATAGTAACCTGTGGACTTAACTGTGATTACAAGATAGAGTACAGTAACTGTTTTGAGTTACTAATCTAAAAGTATTCTTGCCCAAGGAAATCTAACTTTTTTCGTTTTGGTAAAAGAGGCTTTTACTTGAAAAATTGTTTAGTGAATAATAGTAATATTGCCCAAATTTAAGTGGAAAAATCATTCTTGTACTTTTTGGCAACTGTGAAGGTTGCTGTTGCTGATAAAATTTTGCCATGGGACCGCAACGATGGTTTAACCTGGGCCACTTGTCAATCGTATTTAGTGTATTTCTTGTCACAATATTTATTTCTTATTCAGAGCATATGACCCTGCAGACTACGAACATCTACACGTGAGTCAAGAAATTAAGGAACTCTTCCAGTACATCACAAGGTATGCTCTACTTATCAAATAGTTTGTCCTAGTTCTAAGCAGCTAGGGAAAGGAAGAATGTCAGGATGACTTATAAACTGTGTAAGCCAAAGGCAGTAGTTGCTTGTAATAGAAAAAAGATAAACAAATTATTCATACAGTAAGTTTCAGAAATCAGTAGGTGAGGGACAAAAATCTATTCCAAAAAAATACAAATTTAATTGACCAATCCCCATTGGGACTTTCAGGGCCAATGAAATATAATCAGTGAAACAACAGAACAGAGCAACATCTGTTAAGAATTCCAGCTGGCCAGAGGCAAACCAATTGGCTATTTACAGGTGCAGCCAAGAAGTTGAACCAGGAATTCAACTAATGGTCACAATCGGTCTTGAACCCTGGATGTCTGGATCTCTAACCAGTGGACCACACTGCCATAAAATAACTCTTTGAAATGTCATTATTTTAACTTGTTTTGCACTCTTAATGATATTAAGGTACACTACTCAAGCAATCGAGTTGGAGCATAAATTAAAGCCATTTAATCCAGATTTCATACCAGCTGTTGGAGACATTGATGCTTTTCTGAAGGTAAACTGAGCTTTCTCTTTTCAATTTTTTTTGTGACATTTTGAAGTCCTGATTATGATGTGGTGTTATGATCTGTATTGAGCACATCTTCAGTGATGTGTTTTCTTCACAACCCCTTCCCCCAAATATCTGCTGGCCCTTGGTGCTTAATAAGCCCACTGTTGTTTGTGTTAAGATTTTCATGTAATTATCAATGATTATGAGATCTGATGTCTGGGAGGTGTATACAGTAGATGTATAATAAATACCTTACTCTTTTTATCAAGCCACACTGTTAATTCAGGCTCCTTGTTTTTTGACCAATTTTCTATAGGTGACACGCCCAGATGGTAAACCTGAAACGCTGGGGTTGGTTGTACTTGATGAACCAATGGCCAAGCAATCAGACCCTACAGGTAAAGTGTGCATGATTTGTGATGTTTTCCACTGGGCGAATGAAACAAAAATACCTTTTTCTTTTTTTAGAGTCTGCAGTAACAGTCTGGCCTCAGTTGTTCAAACGATGGATAGTGCTATCTGCCGGATAAATCACTATCCCATGGATAGGTAATAGTGAAACCAATTGGAATGCGCTATCCAATGGATAGTGATTTATCTGGTGGATAGCGTTATCCACCTTTTGAACAACTGGGGCCTGGTTGTGTCATTGCTATCAGTATTGTGCAGGAAATGTTCGTAGTTTACGTGATTACATCATTGTGCAGCTTTCCTGTCCTGAGTGAAGAAATGATTTGATTGAATATGTAATTAATCGCTCCCCTAGATGCTTTTCAGGGTCAATTTTCATCACATTTTGGGGGACTTTGCCAGGCAGCTTTTATAGCGCTAGTGGCAGCCGTGCAGTTTACAATTTCAACTGAATAACTAGTACTTTACACAGGTGCCCCAGAACAGAATGAGCGAGAGACCACCATATCAGGGACTACATCCCCTACTCTTTTTGAACAGTGTGTGGTTTCTTTAATGTCCCACACAAGTGATATGAGACAGGGTCTACGGTTTATCGTCCTTATTAACCATTTGCAGCACTTTCTCATCAGTTATTTAAAGACTCTGAGTGTTGGTCTGGCCAGGGGTTTGATCCTGCGACCTCCTGCAGTGGCCAGATGCTCAACCAGATGAGCCAACCATTCGTATTCAAGGGTTTCAGTAAACTTAACAAATCGAAAATGGTTCAGCGTTGTCTTTACTCTCATCAACAACAATATTTGTCATCACAGTGGTCAAAATGTTGTGGACTCACAAGGCACTGCTGAGTGAGTTCACAACAACA
>OX421454.1:37861509-37866509 GCA_949126865.1 Montipora capitata
GTAATTTAAGAACTGCAGGATAACATGGCAGATGAAAGTCATGTATTGCAAATGAAGGAATGAATCCATTAGATCGGTGCAGAAACAACCAAGTTGTTGTTGTTAAGAGACTCTCGTAAAAAGTCCCAGCTTGTCCTGTTTATGCAAGGATTTTTTGTAGCCTTCTTAAATCTTAACTGTCTAAGTTGTGCATTATTTTTAATGTCTATTTGTAGAGAACTTCATCGTCAGAAACCGGCACCTACAGTGCACTACCAACGGAATATGCCAGATATTGAGCCTCTTATGCAGGAATGGCCTGCAGAATTTGAAGAGCTATTGAATCAGGTATTACTGGATTGCTTTAGTGCACTTTTTCTGGGACAAGAAAATTAACAAAACTAACTGTTTTGTAGGTTGGCCTTCCCACTGCTGATCTGGATGTAGAGTTAAGTCAATATGTTGACTTGGTCTGTGGTAAGTTCAGGTGTTACTTTTCATTAATACCTCCTGCTAACCGTAAGTTACAGTTTTAGCCAGCATTTTTTCTAGAGCAGATTATTTATTGACACTTGAGCCACAAATAAAATTATTGAGGTCAAGTAATTTATGAATGGGATAAAAACAAGGAGCGTTAACATACATAACGTCCCAAGGAAATGAATTTAATAGATTTTTGTATTAATCAAGTTCAACAAAAACAATCAATAATTTTTTATATTTAGGGACCACAATGTAGAATTAATGGCCCAGTAAATTCACTAATCACAGCAACACATACTATTTATGATATGACAATTATTTTTGTAAAGGTGTCATAACTTTTAGCTTGCCCAAAAAAGGGTTATAAGGACGTTTTCACTGATTAATGATCTTGGTAATACCTTTCCTACTTACTAATTTTTTGGTTTCTCATAGCTCTAGTAGTCGAGAAGAGCTTATTATAAACAAAATCATAATGATACATGGCTCAGGTAGAGAGTAATGTTTGTGTATTTTGTTGCTAGGAATCCTTGACATCCCAGTGCATAACAACAGAATTCACGCCCTTCATGTGCTGTTTACTCTGTTTTCAGAGTTTAAAAATTCACAGGTATGGTCATTTGCTTTGAAGTCATTGTATTAATTTTAATCTGATCAACTGAATAATAGACGAAAAGAAGAAGATGAAAAAGAAGAATCAATGAAGTTGTAAAGTTCCCAGAATGGGTAAAGGGGATTGTAAATATGTGCAATAGAGATAATTTATCTTGAAATATTTATCTTAGTCATAATACAGAAAATTTCAAATGTAAGGCTTTTTTATGTCAAAAGTCTCTAGTTATTTAGTTTCAATGTCTGCAAGCAAAATCTTGCGTTTGGAGAATTTAAGTGTAATGTACAACAAACAATATCTGAATTGTGCTCAGTACTTGACAAGAGAAATATATTCCTAAAGCCCACTGCACACGATGAGGAAAGAACTGAGCAGACTGCCTTGCTAGGCGGTTTGCTCAGCCGTTTCTTCATGCGTGCAGGGAAATTTTGGTGCTCAAGAGATTTGCCTCGCGAGGCCATGAGGATAAAATGAAACATGTTTGATATTTTTGGCCTCGCGAGGCAAATTCTTCACTGTGTGCAGCCATCGTGAGAATCGAGCCGAGCTCGGTCAATCAAGCATCCAATAAAATACATGGCATTCTCACGTGACTTCAGTGGTTCAAGGTGGGATCGGAGGAAGAAACTCCAATGCCACTGATGCCATGTGAGAATGCCATGTATTTTATTGGATGCTTGATTGACCAAGGTTAGCTTGATTCTCAGGGTAGCCGCACACAGTGAGGAATTTGCCTCGTGAGGCCCAAAAAAATATCAAACATGTTTGATTTTATCCTCACGGCCTCGGGAGGCGAATTTCTCACTAAAATTTCCCCGCACATGTGAGGAAACGGCCGAGCAAAGCGCCTTGAGAGGCACTCAGCTCAGCTCTTTCCTCGCCGTGTGCCGCGGGCTTAACATTAGCATTGGCTGATAAGAGATCAATGTGATTAGAGTGTTTTCTCACTAACTGCTTATATCTGTACAACAGCATTTTCATCAACTGGCCAAAGACAATCAGTTATCAAATGAGTTGCGGGAGGATGGTGGTAACAATGAAAACATGGGAGACGTGACAGCTGCTACGGAGCAAATGACTCTCAATAGCGGAAGCATGCAGACTATGAGCTTTGATGACTAATACTGGTGCTTTGCAATGTTGTATATATAGTGTATATTGCATTGTGACTTGTATTACTTTTGTAGAGTGAATATTTTCACCAGAATGTTTACTGTTATTTAAAAAATACAAACATTGCAACACATACAGAACACATTACTTTTTAGTATAAAATGATGTTGCAACTGTTTAACCTGCAACCAAGGGACCAAAAGTTTATTTGTAATATTATCATGTCATTAATAGTGTCATGTCATTAATAATCAATTATTGATACGGTGTTGTCATGTTTTTGGTACAAACAGATGGATCTGATGACATCAAACTGTTGTTAATTGTAGCGCACTTGTAATGTAATGTGCAAATCAAAGATCCAAATTCTTAAAGAACTTATAGAGTTACTTTTGTGATCCCAGTATGAAGGTAGTACTAATACCAGCTCTAGTGGTAGCATCACCCACAAACCTGTAATAAACTTGAATCACATGATGGTGTATTACATGTACATGTCAATGAGTGTGTGACAAAACAAAGAATCAAGTGTTACTGCCCTTTTTGTTTCCATTTTATTACGGTGCAAAAGTAGGAATTACATACATTTACACATGCAATTTCTCAGACTATTAGCTGCAATCAGTGACAAATTCATTTGGGACACTTACATTCAAATGAAGCAATTTCATGGTTTGGGACTTTGACACCCCTCTCCCTTCATTCAATGTTGGACTGAAATGTCCGATTTCCCACAAAGCATGACTCCTGACTGAACTAGACTCCACACAACATTGAGCATGTCTGTCCCACCTAATGTGTTCATTATTGTAGTTATCTTGGAAAGAAGCTAGGGCATATTTTGTTTGAAATATGTGAAGGATTTTTGTTGAGTATTACATACCTTTGCGCCACTAAATAGTCTCTCATTAGCTTGTTACCCCACTTTATTGTATTTCACCCATTTAAATAAAAGATAACCCAAAGGCTGTTTGATCAAGACTTCCTTTTCTTGCTGAATTGCACAATACGACACCCTAGCAAACTGAGCCCTCAAAATTCTAATTAATGTAGGGGTTAATGGAAAGAAAGAAAGCTTGTACCTTATTTTATTGTTTTGTAGGTGTCATGACTGTCTGGAAAGGTTTCCAAATTAGGGTTAAAATAATGGAAGTTAAGAGGGCTGATATTAACACGAATTTTAACGATTCATGTTTATTTTATGGAGCATTAATTTCCAATAATAAGCCATCAGGTAACCTTGATATGGCTATTTGATTGCCTGGGTGCCTCATGAACTATTATTATAATATTATTATGAACTAATCAGAAGAAAATTTAAACAAGACGTGTCATTTCTCCTTATGACACCCTTAAGTGTTTTTGTTTAGATGCTATAATACTATTTTGTACAACTGAATGAGGTATGGGAAGTGTAGAGGGATTATGTAATTAGCCTGCATAGCAAACATTCCTGTTTGACTGATGAGCTTCGAAACGATTTTCTGTAAACTGGCCACGCCCCAATTTTCGCGCGGCCAGTTTGCAGAAAATCGTTTCAAAGTTCTTCTGTCAAACAGGATGGGGGAGTCCATGGCCTTCTAGATTTCCAGAGGATTTAAGCCAAACTCCAACAGAAGCTGTTTGTTTCTCTCTTGTATCTCAGATGACTCCATCTCCCATCTTGTCTGGGCCTCTTTGACTTTTTCTGCCATTCTGTCAAAGGCATCCTGCCAAGAAAAGAAAAAAAAGTGAGGAGTAGGGCTGGCACAGTGGCAAGAGCACTTGGTTCCCATCAATGTGGCCCACGTTCAATTCCCAGAATTTGCATCATGTGGGTTGAGTGTGTTGGTTTTCAACTCTGCTGTGAAAGGTCTTTCTCTGCTACTCTGGTTTTCCCCTCTCCTCAAAAACCAACCTTCAATTCGATTTGACCTACAGTATACAATTTGATATCAATTTACAGCGTCACCAAGTAGTGCCCGAGCAGTTTAAGACTGGACACTTAAATATTTAAGATTCACATACATACTATACATTGCAGACAATTGTTAAATAAAAAAGATCAAATGCAAACATCCGTGTAGCTTCCCATGCAGACGTTCTTAGGGCCTCGTCACCAGTTCCACACCACTAACATCTCCTGGAACAAAAAACCACTTCTGTGCAATGGCTGTTTGCCCACTATTTAAAGAAACCAATCAGCATAGGCAATCACATGCTGCGAAAGAATGCCATACAAAACATGAGTTTACCCAAAACTGGAAAGCGGCCTCTTATTGGTCCATAAGGGGTTTTTCGTTTCAGCAGACATTAGTTGGGAGGAATGCGTGACGAAGCCCTAAGAACGTCTGAGTGGGAGGCTAACATCCATGGCCTTGCCTTTTTTTTTAAGGGGGGGGGGGGGGGGGAGTAAATTGCAAAGAAAGGCAAAACAAAAACATGCATTTTTTTATTGAAATGAAAGTGATTGGTGTTGTGTTTGAGTCATTGAGTAGCTGTAACAGGCTCTTCAGATTTCGTTTCAGCAGACATTAGTTGGGAGGAATGCGTGACAAAGCCCTAAGAACGTCTGAGTGGGAGGCTAACATCCATGGCCTTGCCTTTTTTTTAAGGGGGGGGGGGGGGTAAATTGCAAAGAAAGGCAAAACAAAAACATGCATTTTTTATTGAAATGAAAGTGATTGGTGTTGTGTTTGAGTCATTGAGTAGCTGTAACAGGCTCTTCAGATTAGGCAAAGTTAAGATCAGACATAATACAGTTATGCCACAACTTAGCCACTTAACACATTCACACCTCAAACGCCCTATGATGCCTCCCATTGACGAGTAA
>OX421454.1:37871509-37874009 GCA_949126865.1 Montipora capitata
CTTTATCAACAATGAACGTCTCCATATACTACAAAACTTGAAGGAAATGGAAACTCAGCTACTACAAACATTAGAAAGTTTGCTGGCCAATGGGTCCTAAGATCTTTCGGCTGTCTTCGACTGCTATCTTTCATTGGAGGCAAATACCATGAACATGCTGGTGAAACTGGATGAATTTGAGACATTATTGACTGCACATTTTTCCATTTACAACGGCTCTTTTAAGAGCCACAACACCCATGAAAGCTTTGTCCAAGGTGTTAGTATGTCCAGATAATATTTGATTTGATTCTTGTGAAATTTTATTATTTTATTTCACATTTGGCTGGCAAATTTGATTGGTAATTACAGATCACCGGCCGTTATTTCAATTCCTGAGAATGTATCAAAAGGCCTTGATAATTTCTTGAAAGACCTCAGACCTCTTGAAACTTGACTCAAGCCTCAATTCTTGAAGTTTTCAAGAGTCAAGAATGGAGGTTAGAGTTTTCATTATCAAGTTTCGAGAGACCACCAAGTTACGTTTGACCAGTACTGTATTTTATTCCATAGGTTTGCTGTGAAGATTGTTGGAAATGTTGCACCAGAGCAAATCCTGAATTGAGAACCTATTTTGAATCCTTATCTTTCTGAGTCCTGTATTATTGACTTTATTTCATTCACACTATTAATAATTATATTGTTATTGGTTCTCTGTTGAAATACTAGAGTGAACAAGCATTTTTTTAAAGCAGCTTGGTTGACTGCAAGTTGTAATATTATTTCTTATGCCTTGTGTTCTGGCATGTGATTCATTAAAAATCAAAGGTGTTGCAATACAAGACCGTGCCACTAAAGAGTTCTTTCCTTGACCCATAGTGTGCATTATTGGATTTTGACTACAATAGCGAATGTGATCGGGTGATGCTATCACACTCTTATTCTTTGTTAAGTGCAAATTTTAACTTGGAATACTTGTCAAAGGTCACTGATACACCTTGCTGACATGGAACTTTTCATGTTGTATGAAATGTTCTTAGTGCCTTTTGCTCACTTCCTCTACTCAATATGAACTTTACAGCAATACAATTAAGTCTGCTGTAACCTTAACCCATTGACTCCTGGGGGTTCCCCACTGACGAGTAAAATTGTCTGGCGTTAGACAGAGTATGGCAGGTTTAGGCCGGTTCAGGGGTGAGAGGGTTAAGAACACCATTGTCAGTGGCAGCAGGGAAGTGGAAGAGGGAACAACAAGGCATTGACTGAGTGGGCCTTCACTAGAATAAAATGTAGCAGAATTTTTTTCTGAAGATTGAAGTCAGTAACCTGATTCTACAAAAATTTGGTTTTATCAACAGAGTTGATAATGTAAATTGGCCACCATACAGAGATTCTAAAAGCTGATGTTTTGAGCGTTAGCCCTTTGTCTGATGAAGGCGTAACGCTCGAAACGTCAGCTTTTAGAATCTCTGTACGGTGGCCAATTTACATTATAAACTCTGTTGATAAAACCAAATTTTTGTATACTACTTTCCCACCAATGCAGCACCACAGTTTCTTTATAAAGTACCCCCTTCAGTAACCTGACTACTTTGCTTTTTGAGTGCTTTCTTTTCTTGGGAAAGGGACTTGTTTCCCTGTAGTGATTCTTAGGGGAAGTTGTCTATTCCAACTGAGCTCTAATACAAGGACAGAAATCCTTACTCACTGGTTTTTTATTTATTTTACAGGAAACCCTTCGCACAGCCCTTGCCATGGGGATAGATCGTGGCATCCATGTTGTTCTCAGTGATAAAGAATATGAAGGACTTCAACCACTAGCAGTAGCTAAACTGTTTCAGAAAATAACCGAGATAGAGAATCCTAATCTTATTATACTTGGGAAACAGGTATCTAAATCTGAAAAATATTATATTGTTGCCAATTGAAAACATTGATTTTGATTGTAATGGTAATGGAGAGGGCCTTTTAGTGGGGAAGGGTTGAAGGAGACATTGATTTTGTGTATATGAAGCTGGTGTTAGCTGTTTGGCCCCAAAGGAGTTTCCCTTTAACAAGTAAAATTGTCTAGCGCAACGTTCGCGCCCAAAATGTTCCCACATACAGATTTTTTTAAAACTTGCCACGCAGAAAGGTAATGATCTACTTTTGCCAAAAAGGCAAAAAAAATGGGGGGTCACCGTGCTCATTTTCGTTTTCATGAGGTGCACTCTTAGAAGATTGCATTATTTTAAGACGATCATAGCTTACAACTGTCAGCAATAAAAAAGCTACATTAGTGAAATTAAGATCAGGTAAACATACTCAATTCAACATAACTAATATAACTATTTAAAATTAACCTTTGCAGTTGATGTCTTTTTCTGAGGTGAAATAGACCTTGAAAAACGATAGATATTAAAATTTTGTCTAAGAAAGAAAACTTTGGTCGCAGGAGAGCATAAAAGGCGAAATATTTGTAACTTCTCACACACAGATTTTTTTTGTTTTTTGTTAAAATGGACAAAATCAGAAAAGGAAG